>CAXHJY010000357.1:22500-25952 GCA_964016885.1 Eledone cirrhosa | reverse complement strand
TATGAATTGATATCAAATTGAATAAATTTTTTGTTCTTATTATTCTTGATATCCTTAAACCATTCAATTACTTAGAAGATATTAATGTAGAGGGTTATAATGCGTGCCACACATATAACATTTGCACTATATAACCACTTATCTTCATGTTGTACTTTAACCTATATCTTTGATTTTTGATTGTACCTATTAATATAAATGTAATCTCGAAGTGTGTACTGCCACTCTAAATTCTGTAATGAATGTTGACCCACAATGTTTGAATATGTATCAATGTTTGAATATGTATTGGTATGTCTCTCGGCTGAAAAGGAGGTCATATAACTGTCCATGCATTAATAAATTGCTCCGAAGAATCCAAACCTCGGTTTGGAGGAAACAGCTGTAAGCACAATAATGTTTTGAACAGTTCTTTGATTCTTATATTTCATATAACTGCTCTGTAAATCATCTGATGTTTTTACATTGAGCTACTTAACTTACTGGTAATAAGGTAGTAATATATTACTGCCTACCACTATTTAGGGTGTGTGTAAAATACTTACAACTGCTTAAGGTTTTGTGTTTACATAGCCATAAATAGTATAACTAATACTATTAACTGCTCCATATCGTTGAGCTGACATATAATATTGCCAATATGCTAATCAAAGACCAACTCCCCATGTCAACCAAGAACATACCAATACCATCCAGGAATACATATGAGAAATTGCTGATCAACAGTGTAAATTCATTTATCAATAGAGTGAGATGGAGGACATTCCATTATGATAGAAACAAATCTAACAACTTGTATAATACTAACAATTTTGACTCCTTCGGCTTTAAAACCTTTAAAAGCCCCCCTCATAACACTCTACTTAACTCCTTTGAAAATGACCTAGTTAAACTAGTTAAGAACATTAAATACAATAAGCACCATATTAGAAGCAACACCTTCTTAAACAAACTTAACACTTCTATTAGTGGATTCAAAACTAGTAATAAAATTATTGTACACGCAGATAAAACTAATAACATATACAGCCTAGATTATATTACTTATAGAAAGTTTATATATAATGAACTACATAAAAGCTACAAAAAAACCACCTTGAAAAACTTAGAAGATATTAATGTAGAGGGTTATAATATAGTGTCTAAACTAGGACTACAGAGGCATACACAACCTTTCACTCCGAACCCCCCTAGATTCTCTCTGAAGGACCATAAGGAGAACTTCATCAGCAACCCCACGATAAGACTTATCTGCCCTTCCAAGTCCGACATTGGTATTATCAGCAAGAAGATTTTGGATAAAATCATCCCACAAATTAAACACAAGATACACCTTAAACAATGGGGAAATACGGGTGAAGTAATTGAATGGTTTAAGGATATCAAGAATAATAAGAACAAAAAATTTATTCAATTTGATATCAATTCATACTACACCTCTATTTCCCCTATCCTATTAAATAAGGCACTTATCATGGCCATGACCAATAGCGACCTGACTAGAGCCCAGGTTGATGTCATCCTTGCGGCCCGTAAAACCATAATCACCTTCGAGGACCAACTATGGACACGCAAGGATACGCACAACAACTTCGACATAACCATGGGATCTAGTGACTCGGCGCAGGTCACTGATTTGGTCGGCCTATACCTCCTCAATGAAATCCATAAAGACCTCCCTTACCTCAACGGTGGTTTGTACCGCGATGATGCACTTCTACTCATAGAATATAAAAAATTTAATATAGAAAGAACTAGAAAACAACTGCATAAGACATTCAAAAACTTTAACCTTAGTATCACCATGGACAAAAACACTAAAAATGTTAACTTCCTAGACGCCACACTATACCTAGACTCAAAAATATATACACCCTTCCATAAGCCTAATGAGAAACTTATTTACGTAGATACCAAGTCTAATCACCCTAGATCAATATTAAACTCTATCTCTAAGGGGGTGTCCAATAGAATCTCTAGTCTGTCCTATGACGCAAACATATTTAGCAAAAACTCACAATATTACAATCAAGCATTAGCTAGCTCCGGCCATAATATAGAAATTGAATTGAGTTCCTACCTAAGAAAACACATAGCTACAACATCATCTCGCACAACATGTCCATGAGGAAATCTAATAATAGGAATAGCAACCACAAGTACACCAAAGCGGAGGGTGCCACCGGAAGTAACCATTACCATGGAAACTACTGTGAGGCCTTAGGAGGAAGCAACACACCAAACACTAAAAGCAAAAATAGAAGAAGAAATAATACATTTTTCAACCCTCCTTTCAACCTAAATGTCTCCACCAACATACCTAGGGCTTTCTTCTCACTACTAGATAAAAACTTCCCTCTAGGACACAAGTACCACAACCTCTTAAACAAAAACACCATTAAAATCTCATACTCCACGACGCCTAACTTAGCATACCACATAGCTAGCAGCAATAATAGTAAAATTAGTTCTTACTTCCAACAAACAAAATCGCAACGGGATGCAAACCCTCTAAATACCACTGTAGCAAGCAACAATAGCAACGGCAGTAACAATAGAAATAACACTAGTATAAGTAATAACACCAGGGTTGTCAACCTGAACACCCAAAATCCTATACCCACCACACAGACTTCCGCATTGCATTATAACCAGCGGACTAACGCACAGAATAATTGTAACTGTAGAGCTAATAGAACCTGCCCTTTAGATAAAAAATGCCTAACCAAGGATGTCATATACTCATGCACAGTCACGACTAATAACTCTTCAGAAACCTATGTAGGCTCCACTTCTAACTGCTTCAAAATTAGATATAACTCGCACATCCACTCGTTCAAAAAGCACAGCCTAGCCAACTCCACCTCACTTTCTAGCTACATTCACTATCTAAAATCTAAAAATAAACCATACACACTCAAATGGGAAGTGATAGGCAGCGCGACCTCGTACAAACCACCTAATAAATTCTGTAACCTCTGTATACTAGAGACACACAATATTATCTTCTCCAACCGTAACCTACTTAACAAAAAATCTGAGGTGTTTGCAACTTGCCAGCACCGCCTCAGACATTCCTTCCAAAACTTTAAGCCCCATATATAGCAATGTCGGACTGGAACCTAACACCACATCTAGCATCAAACACCAGAGACACACCCTATACTACATACCCAACACTAGCTGATCCATTATAACACAAACAACGACATCCCACTGGAACCCTTCGCAGGGAAAATACCCATTTATACCTCTACGGCAGGTGTGACAACATCCACCCACCTGGACGGCACTACGCCGCTCTAAGGGTAATTTGAGCATGAATTGATCGGTTGGATGGTGTTGGGCAGAGGAAACACCTTCCTTAGACAGATGTAAAATGATTTAATCGAGTAGCGCTGTTGACCAGTAGGACCAGGCCGCTGAGCGCAGTGAGTGAATGCAATGCAACT
>CAXHJY010000357.1:5000-12500 GCA_964016885.1 Eledone cirrhosa | reverse complement strand
GTTTCACATATTGAGTATGTTCGCCCTACATTGTACACATTAAGATTTCTTAGTTTTCCACATACATGTACACACACAGACACACATACACGCACACACGAACACACATATATACCTCATTATAATATATTTATTTCTTTGAATATGTGTATATATATATATATATATATATATATATATATATATTTACGTATATGTATATGAATATATCTCATATATGTATATATATATATATATATATATATACACACACACATACATATATATATATATATATATATATACACACACACATACATATATATATATATATATATATATACACACACAGATACACATATATATATATATATATATACATATATATATAGAGGGAGAGAGAGAAGGAGAGAGAGGGAGAGAGGGAGAGAGAGGGAGAAAGAGAGAGAGAGAGATTGTCTTGGGGATTCCTATTATACGAGGGAAGTGTTGTGTCTTTGGCACCAGATGTTTTTGGTGAATTTCCTTTTGATAGGCAATTCTTCATAGAAGATGGTTTTGGTGGGCTGGTGATGGAGTAAAGTAAATTGTTAAATATTGTACTATCAGAATATTACTGTTTTCTAATATTTGGATGAGAGAGAGAGGAAGGGAGAGAGAGGAAGGGAGAGAGAGGAAGGGAGAGAGAGGAAGGGAGAGAGAGGGGAGAAGAGAAAGAGGGAGAAATGTATATATATATATATATATATATATATATATATATATATATATATATGTAGGAGGTGAGTTTTATTGTAGTACAATAAAGCAATGCAGATATCGGATAAGTAGCACTTTACAGTTTGTAGGACTGGAGTATACATAATATATAAGAACAAAAGATGGTTAAAAGAGTTCCATGTATTTTATTATGCGCATTTCAAAAACAAATATCATCATGCGATGACATTTGCGTTTTCGTCAGATAAAATAGGGAGACATGATATGAAGGTTAAAAAACACTTGTAAATAGTGAAGTTTTAAATCAACATATGTTGATTTAAAATATGTTGATTTAACATATGTTGATTTAAAATTGCACTATTCACAAGTGTTTTTTAACCTTCATATCATGTCTCCCTATTTTATCTGACGAAAATGCAAATGTTATTGCATGATGATATTTGTTTTTGAAATGCGCATAATAAAATACATGGAACTCTTTTAACCATTCTTTGATCTTATATATATATATATCTAGGTGGAGAGAATCAAAGATCTGCAGACTAAGAGACATACAGACAAATAGCTAGATATAGAGAGATGTTGAGGTACATACAAATATACATACACACACACACATATATATATAGATACATACATAAACATTCCTTCACAGAGACAGAGATATAGATCGATATAGGCAAACATCGATAGATAGATAGGTAGATAGATAGATAGATATGTTTCTTTATTAGCCACTGGGGCACAAAAGAAGAGGACAAATACAAAGGGGGAAGTTTACATACAATAAAAACGTTTAAAATATTATCACAAATGTAATTTAAAAATTAGTCGATTTTCCCCAATAGGGGGAGACATTACATATGGGTAACACATACCACCGAAAAAAAATGTGCAACCCTCATCTCCAAGAGTACGAAGAGTTTGTACCCCTTTGCTCTCCTCCTCTTTTTCCTCAACCTACAGGCTGATATAGAGAGAAGGCCCATTCACTCGGGCCATTCTCGCCACTTTCAACCACCTTTTATAAAACTTGCTGGGGTACAGCACCTCTCTCTCCATCCTGATTCTTCTTCGAAAGTGGTATTTGAAAAAAAGAATCAGTTGTTGGCCGGAGAGAAAGGTGTCTGACCTCAGCCCTTTCAACCTTGTCCACCATATATCCTCTTTCGCCATAGTTATCACACAAAGGAAAACCGCCTCTCCTTCGTTTTTGAAGGAGGGTGGCGGTTTCATCATGACAATGGACTCGGTGGTCAACCGGATTGGTCCCACCCGCGACAATAGTCGTTCTACATAGCCCCACAGGTCGGTGACACCCGGGCAGTGTATGAATGCGTGCGCGACGGTTTCTTCGTCTCGCACGCACCTCGGACAGATCTTTTTTTTAGGGTCCCTGCCCGGGCGCCCATGTCTGTAGAGCTTGTCTCGAACTGGTAGTGCTCCTCGGTAGCACTGCCAGGCCAGGGACTTTTGGAAGTTGTCCATCGGTCCCGGGCGGAAGGTCCTACCGAACAAACTGGCCAGTTCGTCTTCCTCTACGCCTAGAGTTTCACCGAGCGCGTCGTCGCACTTGCTGCGGTTCAACCCTCTATAGAATGACAAAGTGGAGTCTCCACTGATCGCCGGGGCCGCCTGCCAGAGGGCTGTGAGCGCCTGAGCACATTCGATGTGCCAGTCGCCCATTTTTCTCGGTCTTTGCTTGACCCAGGACTGCAGCTCCGTCAGCGAGACGAGTCGTGGGAACGCTCGCCTCACGAACGGAGCCCACACCGGTTGTCCGGTGATGAATACGTAGAGATGCCGCAGCCTGAGCGCGTGTTTGCGCATCGTCAGCCACGGCATCCCCAGCCCTCCGTTTGAAGGGTGTTGGCAGCAGATGGAGCTTCTCACCAAAGGAGCCCGCCTCTTCCAAAGGAATTGGAAGAGCGCGCGCTCCATTTCGGCGAGCGTTTTGGCTGGACAAGGCACGACGGTCAAGCGTCAGTAGATGGCGGACGCTATAAAAGTGTTCGCCACCTCCGCTCAACCTTTCGGGGATAGTTTGCACTCGGCCCACTTCTGGGTGAGTGCAAACACCTTGGCCGTCACCTCGTTCCAGTTCTTCTCCACCTGGAGGTCCGGACCAAATCAGACCCCGAGCAGCTTTACCGGTCCTTCCGTCCAGCGTCCGACGACGCCATCGGAAGGCATCGTTTGCCTCTCCACGATCCGAGTTGCAAACCGATGGACTTGTCCCGGTTCAGCTTCGCTCCTGTGACCTTTTCGTATTCCTTCAGTAAGGTGCCAACTTCCTCGATTTGCGAGGCGCTCGACACCATTACTGTCACGTCGTCGGCGTAGGCCGACGCCGCTTTCCGCAGTCCCGGTTCCAGAGGGATGCCCTGCAATAGCTCCAACTTCCGCAGTAGTGGCTCGAGTGTCAGTACGTACAGAAGAGAGGAGATAGGGCATCCCTGTCGAATGGATCGCGTGATATGGAACGGCTCCGAGAGGTAGCCGTTAACCTTGACCCTTGAGCAGATGTTGCTGTTGTGCATTGCAGCAATCCAGCCCCTGAACACGGGGCCGAAGCCTGTCGCCTCGAGCAACGCATCCAGGTAACGATGGTTAACCCTATCGAAAGCCTTAGACTGATCCAAATTGATCAGGGCCCCACCGAAGCCGGGTTTACACCCTATGATGTATCGCATGAGGTCGAGTTTGTCGTGTATGGACATGGTCGGGATTGCGCATGTCTGCGCTTCTCCCACCAGGTTCCTGACGACAAGCGCCAGCCTCTTTGCCAACACCTTCGCCAAAATCTGTAACTCTGTGTTTAGCAGAGTTATGGGCCGGAAGTTGCCTATGTCATCCCCCTTATTCTCGTCCTTCCTGACTAGTGTGACTACACCCCTGGTCACAGAACTGGGAATTCTCCCGTTCTGTTGCCAGTTGCAGTAGACCGCTTCCAGAAGACCGGAGAATAAGTCCGGCATTGCTACGTAAAATTCGTAGGGTAGACCGTCGAGAGGCTGTTACACGCCCCCTTTATCGGGACATGCTCCCACATAGTCCCAACGTGCATCTAGGAATCCATTCCAGTCCCCCACTAAAAGCAAGGAGCGGGACGTTCCCAGAAAAGTCTCTAGACGTTTGAAGAAGTGTGGTTGCGGTGTCCCGGATGGGGCATATGCGGCCACCAGCCTGAAGGCTCCACCTTCACTACCGTCAACGTCTAGGACCACCAGTCGACTCTCCGGGTCCAGATGTACCGTCTGTGTTACGAGGCCCAGGTGTTTCCGCAGCAAAACGGCAATCCACCCCCACCCCCCGGCCGACAGAGAGATGCGTATATCTCAAAGTCATCGAAGATGGGGTCCAGTTGTCGCTCGCTGTGGATCCTAGACTCGCAAATGGCTACTACATCCATACTGTGCGACCTGAGGTCGTTTAAGAGTTTGCCCTGTTTCCAGGGCATCCCCAGGCCGCGTACATTCACACATCCAACTCTTATATTGGCCATGTTGGTTCTGAAAAGTTAATAGAGGAGAAGAACACACTCACCTCTTCGTCTCCCGAGGATCAGGCCGCACGGTTTCCGTGAGGGTGTTAGAGGGGTTGTCTGGATGGGTGGTGGTTTCCGGCGGGGTGGGGACGGAGATGTTTGGTGGGGTTGGGTGTCTGGGGTGACGGTAGACAAACTTTTTAAAAGGTCGCGGTTAATGGGTTTAACACAAGGATTACCCACGTCCTTAGGAAAGTTTTCATTTAAAGACATAGGTGTCCGTAGGGACCCTAATCATCTTTAAATTAGATTTGTCTACACAGTTCGAAAAAGTTTTCCGTTCGGTGAAAACCGAAGGGTCGTTGGAGATGACCTCCATTAAATTTTTGTTTTTACTGTTTATGTGGATAGATAGATAGATAGATAGATAGATAGATAGATAACTTTCTTTTTATTTGCCGCCAGGGCATCAAAAGTGGGACAAGTACAAAGGGGGGAGTTTACATGCAAAGGCGTCCTCAATATGGAGGAGGCAATAACAAGATATAAAAGTATAAAAATAAAATAAAATATAACAAAATAAATTTTATAACAAAATCCTCAATAGGGAGGAGCGCCTTGGGGGGTCGCACACACCCCTGAAAAAAAGTGTGCAACCCTTCTCCTCGGGAGCACAGAGAGGGGGGTGCTCCCTTGGTCTTTCATCTTCCTCACCTATAATCTGATGTAGAGTGAAGGCCCATTCACACGGGCCATTCTCGCCACTTACACCCATCTTTCATAAAAACGGCTGGGGTGCAGCACCTCTCTCTCCATCCTGACCCTTCTTCCGAAATGATATCGGAAGAAACGGACCAGTTGTTGGCCAGAGAGAAAGGTGTCTGACCTCAGTCCTTTCAGACGCGTCCACCATACAACCTCTTTCACCATGGCTATTACGCACAGAAACACCACCTCTCCTTCGTTTTTGAAGAGAGGAGGCGGCTTGATCGTTACAATAGACTCGGTGGTCAACCGGATCGGTCCCACCCTTGACAGCAGTTGTTCGACATAACCCCACAGATCGGCAATGCCCGAGCAGTGTACCAATGCGTGTGCAACGGTTTCCTCGTCGCACACGCATCTGGGACAGATATTTTTCGAGGGGTCCCTACCCGGGCTCCCGTGTCTGTAGAGCCTTTCTCGAACGGGCAGAGCCCCTCGGTAGCACTGCCAGGCCAGGGACCTCTGGAAGTTATCCATGGGTCCCGGGCTGAATGTCCTACCGAACAGGTTGGCCAGTTCGTCTTCCTCCATGCCTAGGGCTTCTCCGAGGGTGTCGTCGCGCCTGCTAACCACCAGCCCTCTATAGAACGACGAGGTGGATTCTCCACTGACAGCCGGGTTTGCCTGCCAGAGATCCGTGAGCGCCTGGGCACACTCGGTGTGCCAGGAGCCCAGTTTTCTGGGTCTTTGCTTGACCCAGGATTGCAGCTCGGTGAGTGAGACGAGTCTGGGAAAGGCTCGCCTCACAAACGGGGCCCACACCGGTTGACCGGTGAGGAATACCTGGAGGTGCCGTAGCCTTAATGCGTGTTTACGCATCATTAGCCACGGCATCCCCAGCCCTCCTTTCGAAGGGTGTTGACAGCAGATGGATCTCCTCACCATAGGAGCCCGCTTCTTCCAGAGGAATTGGAAGAGTGCGCGTTCCATTTTGGCGAGCGTTTCCCTTGGGCAAGGCACGACGGTCAGGAGGTAGTAGATGACGGACGCTATATAAGTGTTCGCCACCTCCGCACGACCTTTCAGGGACAGTTTGCACTCGGCCCACTTCTGGGTTAGTGCAAACACCCTGTTCGTTACCTCACCCCAGTTCTTCTCCACCTGGAGGTCTGGTCCGAACCAGACCCCGAGCAACTGCCGAGTTGCAGACCGATCGACTTGTCCCGGTTCAGCTTAGCCCCTGTAAACCTTTCGTACTCCTCCAGTAAGGTGCCGATCGCCCCGATTTCCGAGGCCGTCGACACCATTACTGTTACGTCGTCGGCGTAGGCCGACACCGTTTTCCGCAATCCCGGTTCCAACGGGATGCCCTGCAACAACTCCAACTTCCGCAGCACTGGCTCTATAGTCATTACATACAGAAGGGAGGAGAGAGGGCACCCTTGTCGGATGGACCGCGCGATTTCGAACGGCATCCAGGTAACCATGGTCGACCCTATCGAACGCCTTAGATTGATCCAAGTTGATCAGGGCCCCACCAAAGCCGGGTTCGTTCCCAACCCTCTCTATGATGTATCGCATGAGGTGGAGGTTGTCATGGATGGACCTGGATGGGATAGCACATGTCTGCGCATCTCCCACCAGGTTGCCCACGACAAGCGCCAACCTCTTTGCTAGCACCTTGGCCAAAATCTGTAACTATGTATTTAGCAGAGTTATGGGCCTGAAATTATTTATATCGTCCCCCTTGTTCTCGTCCTTCCTCACTAGCGTGACTACGCCCTTGGTCACAGCACTGGGAATTCTCCCGTTCTGTTGCCAGTTGCAGTAGACCGCCTTGAGGAGATCGGGGAACAAGTCCGGCATAGCTAGATATAGTTCGTATGGAAGATCATCGAGACCCGGGGATTTGCGTTTGCCGCATTGACTCAGCACGTCCTCTATCTCAGCGGCTGAAATCGGCTCTTCGCAGGACTTCGCCTCCCTGTCCGAGAGACGCGGCAGGCCGTCGAGGTATGGACTGAAGTCCACATCCCCAACCGGCTCCCCGCCCCTTCCGAACAATCTGGCAAAGTGCTTTTGAAAAGCCTCGCACATCTGCTTAGGTTCAAGGATCACCCGTCCATCCTGGTCTCGCAAAGACCGGATAGTGGATCTACTCCCTCTTTTGGCGTCTTTCGCGCGGGCCCAGCTAACAGCTTTGGTCCCCTCGTTTCCCAGAGCACGTATTTTGCTTCGGACGATGCAGCCTTCGTGTTTCGCGTGGAAGAACTGGCCCAGGGCCGTTCTCGACGCTAGCACTCTGGCCACGTCGCCGCTTCTAATTGCCTCTTCTACACTATCTACCAACTCCCTTTCCTTCCTATTTCTATTTGAAGCTAACTCCTTACTAAATTCTATAGAGACTACTCTAATCTCTCTTTTGAGAGATCCCCACCACCTGCTGTTGACGATGGCGCCCGTCAACCGCTCCTTAACTAAAGTGCTAATCCGGTCCCTGTAAGCCTTACTTGCCGGTAAGGACAAGAGGTAGATAGATAGGTTGACGGAGATGCAGAGAAGATAAATAGATAGATAGAGAGACAGGCAGACTGACATAGAGCGAA
>CAXHJY010000356.1:15000-17500 GCA_964016885.1 Eledone cirrhosa | reverse complement strand
AATTGGCTATTATTTCTGGTTGTGTTTGTGGTGTTGCTAGAGGTTATAGGGATAATAGTAGGAGGCCTTGAATATTGTGGTGAAGGGGGTTGTGTAGTTGTAAACAGTAGAAAATATCGATCTGGTGATTGAGCGCCCAAATTTTTCCAACTGTAAAATTCCCGAAGGACCGACACCGTGATTTGAGTTCGATTCCCAGTCGGAAACGTTACATTGGGGACCTAAAGGCAGGAAACAGTGTTTTGTCAAGTTCTAAATAAACTTGTTTTATGCTATTTATTTTTTGTTTTGTGTATGTTTGCGTGTGTGTGTGTGTGTGTTGGGAAGGGTTTTGTTTTTATAATTGTGAAGGAAAAGATTGATGCTTACGATTTGTAATACAATATCTAGTCCGGAGCCCCAATAGGACTACAACTACATTTTTCTCTATACATGAAAAAGTGTTAGGTCCCTAAAAGCTAACTATACTAATATCATCATATATATAGTTCAATCACATTATTCAATATAAACAATCAACGTATGTGATCTATATCACCCGTGAGCCCAGCCATATAAATTTCCTCCGCAAAACATCAATATACATATATATATACGCAAACATCTCTCTTAAATACACACACATAAACATCTCCGAAATATACACACTTACCTAAACATCTAATTAATATACACATATAATATATGTATGTATGCTTGGACCCTTAACTCGTGGTCGAGTTGTAGAGGCGTTGTCGTGAGGTATGGCATGCCTTGTGCATATTCAACCTAGCAGAGCCCATCATTTACCAGTCAATTTCTCTCAGAGAAGGGTAGAGAGAGATTGGGAGAGAGAGAGAGAGAGAGAGAGAGAGAGAGAGAGAGAGAGAGAGAGAGAGAGTGAGAGAGAGAGAAAGAAAGAGACAGAGGGGGTGAGAAAAGGGACAGAGAGGAAGAAAGATCCCAGTACTGGAGGGGTACGTTTGAATCAACTCCAAGAGTTTATTTCGATGAGTTTTGAACTCAGATCCTGAGATCCGGAAGGAATCCAAGAAAGCATTCCATTCGTTGTTCGAACGATTCTACAAATTCGCCGCCTATACAGACACACAAAAACATCTATCAAAATAATATTCTCTTTCATTTAAATATTTATTAAAACTAAACTGATAGGAATTCTTGTCCATAGAATATATAAATATGAAGTATTTTGAAAAGTCATAAAAATATATTTAAACACCAAATCTCTAAACATTTTAACGTAACAAATTACTTGCTTTATGAGATTATAGATTACCACGTGGCTTCTGTTTCATTTGAGCCAAATAGGGGTTAAAATATCAAACTTTGGTATTATATAAAACATGGAAATGTGGTAGTTTTTAATATAAGAAGCAGCAGCTTCGAAATTTGACCATGAGCTTGGCTGGTCACGCTTGGGGATCCAGCCGTATTAGCTGGAGACAGTTGCTTTTGACAGAACCCACTGGAAGGAGTGTATGAGGATTCTGCCTCCACGACCCTCTCAGGAATAACTGGACGAAGAAGAGAAGAATAAGAGAGAAGATATTGTCAACTGGAATCTCTTTCAAATACCAGATATAGTGAGACAGTGGGGATGCATTACGTTATCAGATTATGAAACACAAACACAATCACACTCACACATACATACAGATACACACAGTTACGTACATGCGTAGATACAAAGAATGAGTGTGTCAGTCATATAGGCCCCTGCCTGTGTGAGAGTGTATACAAGTGGGTATTTTTCTCTCTCTGTCCGTCTCTGTTTCTATGCAACAGGGATATATATATTAATGTTTTCTGGAAATTTACAATTCTTCTAAGACGATGAGATCTGAAGTCACAAAGGAATGATGGCCAACTTCGAATATTTTAAATTCTCTCATGACGTCCTTCCCGAATACATATCTCCACTCGTGCAATCACTAATATATATATATATATATATATATATATATATATATATGTATATGTATATATATATATATATATATATATATATATATATATATATATATATATATATATATATATATATATATATATATATGTATGTATATGTATATATATTTATGTATATGTATATACATATATACTTGTATATATGTATATATATATATACATATATATATATATACATATGTATATATATATATATAAATATACATGCGTGTGTGTGTAAATATGTATATATATAATATGTGTGTATATATATATATATATATATATATATATATATATATATATATATACTTAAGTATTATCTACATCAATACATATAAACGACCGGAGAGTAGATATAGATACAGCTATCGATATAATATATATATATATATATATACACGGATAATTTAATTTTTATCTTTCCTCTATCTACCAACAAGATTTCAGAGCACTTAGCAGTGATATGACTCCCATGATTCCCATGACTGTCCCCCCCCCCCCTCTCTCTCTCTCTCTCTCTTGCTCTCTCTCCCAACTCTTTGCAAAAGAC
>CAXHJY010000355.1:30000-33024 GCA_964016885.1 Eledone cirrhosa | reverse complement strand
AGGATGCGTGTTTGTGTTATGGATGCTCTGGACAAATGTCCATTGAGCTTTTCCATTGAGAAGCACAAATATCATACATAATTGATATGATATGGTACCTTAAATTCGTGTATAGATATATAATTAAATCGTACGAAACCATTTTGCTTGTTTGAGAGCTGATGACTGTGAAGATTCGTGTGTGTGTAAACTTGTCTTGTACATCACTTTTCTTTATTCCCTTCCTCCAGTCACTTTTCTTTATTTCCTTCTTCCAGTCACTTGTCCTTTTTTTATATTTCATTTGCCTTTCACCCACCTTGTAGATTGTCTCTCTGTCCTCTGAGATATTTTTGCCCATCGCTGTCTTTGACAGCATTTAGCTGTTTTAACAGCTGTTCTAGCGATGAGTTTACTTATTTTTATATGTACTCAATATGTATATATAAATACATATACATACACACACACACACACATATATATATACATATATATATATATATATATATATACATATATATATATATATATATATATAGATTTTGAGTTTATGTTGGTTGTATACCAAACCTCAGTATGCAGGCTGGAGCACTCGACGAAGTGCGCAGGTTGGTTTGGTTACTCCGGAGTAGTGTAAAATAAAGTTAAATAAAAGTCAAATGATTAAAATTTAGCTTCGTTTATTACTGCTATATATATTTCAGTGACAGCCATCTTTGGCTGTGACCTCTTCAGGCAGTTTGAATTAGTATGGTATAGACAAGTACATATGTTGTGTAGGTGTATGATATTGTCAATACTCTGATATGCCCAGTTCCTTGTTGGGTTGTTAATTCACTGGGGAACTGGAGTCATATATATAGCAGTAATAAACGAAGTCATATATATAGCAGTAATAAACGAAGTCATATATATAGCAGTAATAAACGAAGCTAAATTTTAATCATTTGACTTTTATTTAACTTTATTATATATATATATATATATATATATATATACACACACACACACATACATATATATATATGTGTGTGTGTGTGTGTAAGAGATAGTGTTTGTGTATATGTATATGGGTGTGTGTGTCTACACATGTATGCATATATATGTATGTGTCTGCGTGTGTGTGTGTATGTGTATTTATATGTGTGTATGTGGGTATATATTCGCGAGTGTGAGCAGACTTGTGAGATACCAAACCCAGCATGAGCCCATTGAAGTGTGTCGGACGGAGAGGTGCTGATGACCAGTGTGGCAGCAAATATTGACCTGAATTTATGATGACGTAGAAAAACAACAGCCAATGGCAAGACAAGAGTGGAAGATGTTTTTTGAAGGTGTTTATTGAAGCTAACACCCCAGTGAGAAAATTTGCTCCGAAAGCATTGCATGTGTCCGAAGAACCCGCTATAGAATCAGGCAGATCCATACAATGATCATGTCTCGAGCTATCTGCCGGCGAAACAATTGTAACACGCAATAAACTGAGTCTAGATGCATCACTGATTTTTCGTTTTTTTTTATATTATATATATATATATATATATATATATATATATATATAATATATATATATATATATTATATATAAGTAGCGTGTGTGTGTCTGTCTGTGTACAAATACTAGGCTCCTTTTAACTTTTGAAGTACTAGGCCGATTTCAACCAAATTTGGCACACGTATTGCTTATATGCCAGAGCAGGTTTTGACCAAAATATTGGGGTCGAAAAATCGATTTTGTGTGTGTATCTGTCTGTGTACAAATACTAAGCTCCTTTTAACTTTTGAAGTACTAGGCCTATTTGGCACGTGCTACTGAGGCGACCTCTCATTGGCTAGCCAATTAGCTGACATAAGCTGACATGCATTCAGAAATTACTAGCTAAGCCATAAACGACCTTGAACAATTCAGGCTGTCATTCATTTCCCGAGCAACGCCGGGGTACATCTGCTAATATATATATATATATATACTAGCCATAAAAACGCTGGGCTTTATAATAACAAATATATAATTTAATAATTCCTTGTTTACACCATTCTATGTAAAGTAGCTTGAATCCTCGATTTTCCTCGACCCTCTTGTCTTTCGGTATTACGGTCGCCGTATTTCAGTTTACAATATATATCATTTGAATTAATTATAATAATTTATTATATTCCTTGTTTTCGTTAATCATCATGAATTATATACCCACTAAATTTCGATGACTTTGTTCTATCTGACTATCTATCTATCGATCGATCGATCGGTGGATAAATCTATCGATCTATCTATTTGCGGGTTGCAGTCATAACTCTATCAACAACCCCGACAGCAACATCACCAACACAAATAACACTATCACCACCACTTCCAACAACAACTCTAATAACACCATCATCAAACCATTACCTCCAACAACACCAACACCAATAACAACAACACCACCACCAACAACAACACCACCACCAACAACAACACCAACAACAACAATACCAACATCACCATCGACACCACCAATACCAACAACACAAACATCTCAACCAACAACATCACCAAGAACACCAACACCACCACCAACATCAACACCGCCAAAACAACACCAACAACAACACAAACATCTCAACCAACAATATCAACACCAACAAGAACAACAACACTTCCAAATCAACACCACCAACAACAACAACCATCACTACCTACCAACACCAACAACAACTCTAATAACACCATCATCAAACCATTACCTCCAACAACACCAACACCAATAACAACACCACCACCACCAACAACAACACCACCACCAACAACAACACCAACAACAACAATACCAACATCACCATCGACACCACCAATACCAACAACACAAACATCTCAACCAACAACATCACCAAGAACACCAACACCACCACCAACATCAACACCGCCAAAACAACACCAACAACAACACAAACATCTCAACCAACAATATCAACACCAACAAGAACAACAACACTTCCAAATCAACACCACCAACAACAACAACCATCACTACCTACCAACACCAACAACGACACTAATAAC
>CAXHJY010000355.1:20000-27500 GCA_964016885.1 Eledone cirrhosa | reverse complement strand
GGATATACCTGAGTATAATCCCAATTATGTGTTTGGGGTGCTAACTATATAGTATTCCGTGGATAATTGGTTGTATTATTTTATACGAGACATAATTAAATAAATCTCTTATATATATAAGTTGGACATGGCCTGGGCCAATACTGGCCGAAACCTATCAAAGTTATATATATATACATACATACATACACACATACAGGCGTGACACCCATTTACATATATATCTATATACACACACTTACACATATATAAACACACACACACACACACACACACACACATAAATATACACATACATATAAATACTCATACATACACATGCACACATATGCACATATATATATATATATATATACATATAATAAATATATATATATACTCACCACCACTACAACCACTAGCAACACCAGCATCATGTCCTGTACGAGCAGTTAGCTTTTAATTGGTATTAATTTACATATGAAATGAAACATACCTTTATCTTTAAGGTGGTGGTGGTGGTGTTATGGTTTGGTGGATGTGGTGGTGGTGGTGGTGTGTTCTGGTGGATGTCGTGGTGGTGGTGGTGGTATGGTTTGATAGTGGTGGTGTGGTATGGGATGTGATGGTCGTGGCGCCGGTTGTGGTGGTGTGGTGTGGTGGTGGTGGTGGTGGTGATGATGATGATGGATGTGGTGATGGTGGTGGTGAGGGTTAATGTGGTGGTGGGTATGGTGGATGTCGTGGTGGTGGTGGTATGGTTTGGTAGTGGTGGTGTGGTATGGGATGTGATGGTCGTGGCGCCGGTTGTGGTGGTGTGGTATGGTGGTGGTGATGATGATGGATGTGGTGATGATGGTGGTGGGGATGGTGGTCGTGTAGTATGATGGTGTTAGAAATAGGTTGTACCAGTAATTCCAGTGGGGAAAAAAAAAACTTGTGATGAAGAGCGTCTGGAGGATTGAACCTGTAAATCCAAATGTTCCATATTGTGTCATGCTAATTCAACCTGGCAATTACGGCAAGGCTACACGTGTCTGTCGAATACTCAACCACTTACAAGTTCATTCAGGAGTCGGACGTTCAGTTGATCGAACAACTGAATGGTAATCGTCGACATTGACGGAGGATCCATCGCAGAGTCAGAACATGCGTCCTTGACGGCTTTTACGTGAGGGACTTGTGAAGGTTTCAATTTTGCTTAACTAATTACATACAATTGTATGCAATTGTATACATGTGTATGTACACACACACACACACATATATATATATATATATATATATATATATATATATATATATATATATATATATATATATATATATATACATATATATAATTATATATATATATATATATATACATATATATAATTATATATATATATATATATACATATATATAATTATATATATATATATATATACATATATATAATTATATATATATATATATATATATACATATATATAATTATATATATATATATATATATAATTATATATATATATACATGCCATTAAAAGGTCGGTTTACATTTATGCTTACTTTTAATTTTTAATTTGTATAATTACGTTTTCTCAAATGTGCAATTAGAATTTTCTTCGCGTATTTAATAAAATGTTCTTTATCGTCCGCCATATTAAGTTACACGGATTCAATGTTGTCTTGAAATATATGAAAATAAAGAATACCCACTGTGTGTATACGTATGTATATATGTGTGCGTGTGTGTGAGTAGGTGTGTGTGTGTGTATATATATGTATGTATGCATGTGTGTATGCATGAGTGTATGTATGTATATATATATATATATATATGTATGCATATATATACATACACTCATGCATACACACATGCTTACATACATATATACACACACACACATACACACACACACGTATGTATGTATGTATGCATGCATGAGTATATATGTATATATATGTATGTATATGTATGTATGAGTATATATGTATATATGCGTGTGTGTGTATGTACATGTGTTTATGTGTGTGTGTGTATGTATGTATGTGTGGACGTATGTGTATATGTACGTATGCATGCATGTATGTATGAATATGTGTGTATGTATGTGTGTACGTACGCATGTATGTATGTATTTATGTATGTATGTATGAATATGTGTGTATGTATGTATCATAGTAGATTCTTTGTAATAGAGCAAACATGTAAGGCTCCTTCGTTAGCTGATGCTGTGTGTATACACATATACGTACATAAATACATACATACACATAGACATACACACACACACACACACATATATATATATATATATATATATATATATATATATATATATAAGTTTATCCCGGGTTCAATCCGGGGTAACCGCACTAAGTAAGGTACTCAAAACATAGCAGAGTATAAATATTTAATATAGAAATGGCTTCTACAAGACTAGAACTGTTTCATTCGGGAGAAATCATGAGGAAGCCGACTGACCATCCCAATCACCACCCTCTCCTACGACCAGAAAAGATATAAATACCACCATATTACTTGGACAATCGGCTTCCTCGTGATTTCTCCCGAACGAAACAGTTCTAGTCCTGTAGAAGATATTTCTATATTAAATATATATATATATATATATATATATATATATATATATATATATATATATATATATATATATATATATATATATATATATATATATATATATATATATATAATGAAATGACAGGAGGCTGGATTTGTGTAAATCCTTGAAAGGTTTATTATACTATACGTAATAGCACCACCAACTACAAAAACAAAGACGGTTGAACTGCTTTACGTTGAGTACTCTCTATATTATTGCATTACGATTGACCATACGGAATAGACCAGCTCTATACAGTGGTGAACCTCAAACCTGAATAAATATATATATATATATATATATATATATATATATATATATATATATAGGGAAAAGTATGACCCCGACGACTAGCCATCGAAACGGCTTGAGCTCTGCCGTCGGGGTCATACTTTTTCCTATTTCCCACTTTACTACCCTAAGTATTGACTACTCTTGTGCGTTATGGTCCATCTGGTTCCTTACCACAATTCCTTTGTTATATATAAGGAACAAGGTGGACCATAACGCACCAAAGTACTCGATACTGAGAGTAGTAGAGTGGGTAATAGACCTAGACCTAGCTGTCGAAACGGCCGGAGCTCAGCTGTCGGGGTCCTGACTGTTTTCCTATATATATATATATATATATATATAGAGGTTACAATAATCAAAGTTCAGTTTAAGTCATTTATTTGCTTACAATTGTTTCCTCCAAACCGAGGTTTGGATTCTTCGGAGCAACTATTTACTGATCTATAACATACTTGACCGCCTTTTCAACCCAAGAGACATATAAAACACATGCGCATATTGATCAACAGTGGGGTATATATATATATATATGGGATAACAAGTTATCGTTATAGGTGATCCACTTAGAGGTAGTCCAGTTAGAGTAATCCGTGTTGTGGATGGTATTAACGTGCGGCTTGGTTTGACTCAACAAGACACTTCCATAGTGATGCAGCGAGTTCGCGGTAATTTCTATGCAGGTTATACTACGTATTGGAGATCGATTGACGCAGCATCAAGCGATTAGCGAACTCTAGACGCACCAGATCAACGAAACAATTGTCAGCACTTTAAATAAAGCGCTTATTGTACAGTCAACCATGTTACTCTTCTTTCTTTAACTATTTTAACTATATATATATATATATATATATATATATATATAGAGAGAGAGAGAGAGAGAGAGAGAGAGAGAGAGAGAGAGAGAGAGAGAGAGAGAGAGAAAGAGAGATATCAGATATCTATCTAAAAATAAAGAAAGGTATATATATATATAAATATATATATATATATATATATATATATATATATATTATATTAGATATCAATCTAAAAATAAAGAAAGGTATATATATATATATATATATTATATTAGATATCTATCTAAAAATAAAGAAAGGTATATATATATAAATATATATATAGACATAGATAGATACATACACGCACACGTTTTATGGCAGCAGTGAAAAGCAAGTTATTTTTTTTATAACAAATAAACATGTAAAGAACTTCAAGATTCTCAAAGAACGTCTTCAGTTTCATAAACCATTTAAACGAATGAATATTAACTCATTATACGATAGGATAGACCGTCTGTTTATTTGTGTTTCGTGTGTATGTGTGTGTTTGTGTGTGTCTGTTTGTGTTCCGTGTGTGTTTGTGTTTTATGTGTGCCTGTATCTGTGTGTCTGTGTTCCGTGTGTCTGTGTTTGTGTTTTATGCGTGCCTGTATGTGTCTGTGTAGGTGTGTCTGTGTTTGTGTGTGCCAGTATCTGTGTAGGTCTAAGTCTGTGTCTGTGTGTGTGTAGGTGTGTCTGTGTATGAGTTTGGGCCTGTGTGTGTCTGTGTATGAATGTTGGCCTGTGTGTGTGTAGGTGTGTGTTTCGCGTGTCTGTGTATGTGTGTCTGCCAATTATACACACGCACATACATACACATACGCACACAAATATATAAATATATTCTCTTCCAGCCTTCCAACATCCCCCACCCCATCTCCCCCATCCCCCTCTCCCCCGTTCTCCCCCTCTCCCCCTTTCTCCCCCTCCCTCTCCCCCCTCTCTCCCCCTCTCTCTCTCGATTCCTTTCATTTCTCCCACAAACGTGAGACTTTTAAAAAAATATTTCTCCGTGCATATCTTCTTTTTAAACCTTGAACTATATATATAATACACACACACACACACGTGTGTGTGTGTATACATATACATATATACAATAAATGCAGGATGTACATTTAAGACCATCTCACTTAAATATATATACATATGCCATAAACAAGATGCATATATATATATATATATATATATATATATATATATATATATATATATTCATTAGTTAAGCAAAACAAGACCACAAATTTCACAAGGAAGACATTATTAAAAGATTGTCAACATAGTTTTAGTTTGATGTAAGGAATGTAGAGAATAATAATATTAATAATAATAATGTCCGTTTACAATTGTTTCGCTACTCCATATAATGTTTCTGGATCAAATGATTATAGATAATTATTGATCTGGTTCAGTTGAAAATAATTAACTTATGTACAATTAGAGCAGCTCATTGGAACTTCAAAAGGAAGATAAATTAAAATAAGGAAAGAATGTTACATGAATGTAATGTTCCATATATTGGTATTTCACTATGGCGTCCTGGGTATATCTATTGTCTGCCATAGTCGAGCAGTATTCTTCTGTCGAGGCTGCATTGTGTGAGATCTGCCTATGGGTAACAAGATGGCCGCCAATGGACATATTTACCTTACTAATTAGAGGGTGGTTTCAGGGGAAGTAACTCCTCGAGGAATTAGAAATTGTGGGTAGTTTATAGTTAAGAAGTGCTAATTTTTAGTTAAGAAGTGCTAATTTTTTAACTATAAACTACCCACAATTTCTAATTTCTCGAGGAGTTACTTCCCCTGAAACCACCCTCTAATTAGTAAGGTAAATATATCCATTGGCGGCCATCTTGTTACCCATAGCCAGATCTCACACAATGCAGCCTCGACAGAAGAATACTGCTCGACTATGGCAGACAATAGATATACCCAGGACGCCATAGTGAAATACCAATATATGGAACATTACATTCATGTAACATTCTTTCCTTATTTTAATTTATCTTCCTTTTGAAGTTCCAATGAGCTGCTCTAATTGTACCTAAGTTAATTATTTTCAACTGAACCAGATCAATAATTATCTATAATCATTTGATCCAGAAACATTATATGGAGTAGCGAAACAATTGGAAACGGACATTATTATTATTAATATTATTATTATTATTCTCTACATTCCTTACATCAAACTAAAACTATGTTGACAATCTTTTAATAATGTCTTCCTTGTGAAATTTGTGGTCTTGTTTTGCTTAACTAATGAATATTTCCAGCTCTGTGCTCCTAACCTCTGCATGAACCCAGCCACCTAGCTGCCTTCCACTGCATATTGCACATTGAGCACATGCCTTTACGCTTTGGCTTCTAACTAATTCACCAATTTCTCTTCTCCTTTCTTATCTCCTTTCCTATCTCCATCTCTCTCTTTAAGATTGGTTACTCTTGAACTGTGTGTATATATATATATATATATATATATATATATATATATATATATATATATATATTCAATGATATTAAATAAATGGAAACTATATTTATAAAACCATATTTATTTTATTATATATATTTCAAGAGTACCAAGACAATATTGGTACGCTTTCATCAGATAAAATACAAAGTTTGTTTTATAAATAGAGACATACCCATGAAAATCATACCTTATCGGTTGTGAATTTCCAACCAATAAGGTATGATTTTCATGGGTACGTCTCAATTTATAAAACAAACTTCGTATTTTATCTGATGAAAGCGTACCAATGTTGTCTTGGTACCCTTGAAATATATATAATAAAATAAATATGGTTTTATAAATATAGTTTCCATTTATTTAATATCATTGAATATTTACTCCAGTTAACTGTTGAGTGCTCTAAATCAGTTATACACATTTATATTTGTCGGACTTCCAACAAATTAAATACCCTTCTACTTATATATATATATATATATATATATATATATATATATATATATATATATATATATATATATATAAATGTTTGTGTGTGTATGTCTGTGTGAATGTGTGTGTGTATACATATATACAATAAATGCAGGATGTTTATTTAAAACCATCTCACTTCTTAAAGATATTTACATATGTCATAAACAAGATGTATATATATATAAATGTTTGTGCGTGTATGATTGTGTGTGTACAATTAAAAGGAAGAAGAAAATGTTTCTAAAAGATACAGAAAAAAAGGAGAAAGCAAGAAAAAAAATGGTGGATATTTAAGTCGTTGATTCTTTTTGTTTTATTTATTTTAAATCTTAAATTTCACTATTGCCACAATGGCGTCGTAGTGTAAACTACACTGTTCTCTTTCGCCTCACTTTCTCTCTCTCTCTCTCTCTCTCTACCGCTACCTCTCCTCCTCTCTCTCTCCCTCTCCCTCCCTCTCTCTCTCGTTCACTATCTCTCTCTATCTAGCTATCTCTCCCCCTCGTTCTCTCTCCCTCTCGTTCTCTCTCCCTCTCTCTCTTTCTGCCTCTCTCTCTCTCTCGCTCTCGCTCTCTCTCATCCCTCTAACTCCCTCTCTCGCTCTTCCTCCTACTCTCTCTAATAAAAGAAGAAATAATTGTTTCTACTTTTGACACAATGCCAGCAATTTGAAAGGAAGAATAAAGTCGATTAAATCGTCCCTTGTGCATTACTGGTACTTTATTTTACCGACTCACACAAGGACGAAAGGCAAAGCTAAGTTTGGCTGGATTTGAAACTCAGGAAGTAAAGGACCCTAAGTATATACCACAAAGCATATTATCCAACACTCTACTGATCA
>CAXHJY010000355.1:0-10000 GCA_964016885.1 Eledone cirrhosa | reverse complement strand
CACCACTACCACTACCACCAACATCACCACTACCACCAACATCACCAACATCACCACTTCCACTACCACCAACATCACCACTATCACCACTACCACCACTTCCACTACCACCAACATCACCACTATCACCACTACCACCACTTCCACTACCACCAACATCACCACTATCACCACTACCACCAACATCACCACTACCACCACTACCAACAACACCACTACCACCACTACCACTTCCACTACCACCAACATCACCGCTACCACCACCACTACCACCACTACCACTTCCACTACCACCAACATCACCACTGCCACCACCACTACCACTACCACCACTACCACTGGTATCACCACCACTGCCACCATCCTCGCTTGGAGGTGCTGATGGTCGCTCAACCAGTTAGCGTTTATCAATTCGTCACACTCACACACATATATATACACATAAACACACACATATATACACAAATAAACACACACATAAACACACATATACACACACACAAGCATACACATATGCACACACATAAGCATATACATAAACATGCACACATATATACACACATAAACATACACACACATGCACACACATATATACACACATAAACATACACATATATACACAAATAAACACACACACATAAGCATACACATATATATACACACATAAACATATACATATATGCACACATTAACATGCACATTTACCCATACATAAACACACACATACAGGGTGTCTCCCAAAAATGTATACACACTTTTATTAGAATGCTGTTTAAGTATGTATACATTTTGGGGGACATCCTGTTTATACAAACACACATTCACACGCAAACGATGTAAACATTCCAATTCTTGTCCCCTAAATATATCTGGAGTATAAAGGGTGTGCAATATTAACCACGTTCATATCGATTGGTCTCCCTTAAATTAATGAACACAGATTAATCTCGGAGAAGTATAATATATGTTATGTCCTTATGGATAAACGAATACACTGCAACAGTGTAATAACAATATAATCGAATCAAACGGCAATAACCACACGTAACGGAACAACAATATTTTAAGAACCAAAAATCCAACACGGTAACTCAAACTGTGGAACTAGTACCAGCTTCGACTATCAATACACGAACTGTGGAACTAGTACCAACTTTTACTATCAACACACGAACGGTGGAACTAGTACCAACTTTGACGACCAACACACGAACTGAGGAACTAGTACCAACTTCGACTATCAATACACGAACGGTGGAACTAGTACCAACTTTGACTATCAACACACGAACTGTGGAACTAGTACCAGCTTCGACTATCAATACACGAACTGTGGAACTAGTACCAGCTTCGACTATCAATACACGAACTGTGGAACTAGTACCAACTTTGACTATCAACACACGAACTGTGGAACTAGTACCAACTTTGACTATCAACACACGAACTGTGGAACTAGTACCAACTTTGACTATCAACACACGAACTGTGGAACTAGTACCAACTTTGACTATCAACACACGAACTGTGGAACTAGTACCAACTTGACTACCAACACACGAACTGTGGAACTAGTACCAACTTTGACTATCAACACATGAACTGTGGAACTAGTACCAACTTGACTATCAACACACGAACTGTGGAACTAGTACCAACTTGACTATCAACACACGAACTGTGGAACTAGTACCAACTTGACTATCAATACACGAACTGTGGAACTAGTACCAACTTTGACTATCAACACACGAACGGTGGAACTCGTACCAACTTTGACTACCAACACACGAACTGTGGAACTAGTACCAACTTTGACGATCAACACATGAACTGTGGAACTAGTACCAACTTGACTATCAACACACGAACTGTGGAACTAGTACCAACTTGACTATCAACACACGAACTGTGGAACTAGTACCAACTTTGACGATCAACACATGAACTGTGGAACTAGTACCAACTTTGACGATCAACACATGAACTGTGGAACTAGTACCAACTTTGACGACCAACACACGAACGGTGGAACTCGTACCAACTTTGACTACCAACACACGAACTGTGGAACTAGTACCAACTTTGACGACCAACACACGAACGGTGGAACTCGTACCAACTTTGACTATCAACACACGAACTGTGGAACTAGTACCAACTTGACTACCAACACACGAACAGTGGAACTAGTACCAACTTGACTACCAACACACGAACTGTGGAACTAGTACCAACTTTGACGATCAACACATGAACTGTGGAACTAGTACCAACTTTGACGACCAACACACGAACTGTGGAACTAGTACCAACTTTGACTATCAACACACGAACTGTGGAACTAGTACCAACTTTGACGACCAATACACGAACTGTGGAACTAGTACCAACTTTGACTATCAACACACGAACTGTGGAACTAGTACCAACTTTGACGACCAATACACGAACTGTGGAACTAGTACCAACTTTGACTACCAACACACGAACTGTGGAACTAGTACCAACTTTGACGATCAACACACGAACTGTGGAACTAGTACCAACTTTGACTATCAACACACGAACTGTGGAACTAGTACCAACTTGACTACCAACACACGAACAGTGGAACTAGTACCAACTTGACGACCAACACACGAACTGTGGAACTAGTACCAACTTTGACTATCAACACACGAACTGTGGAACTAGTACCAACTTTGACGACCAATACACGAACTGTGGAACTAGTACCAACTTTGACTATCAACACACGAACGGTGGAACTAGTACTAACTTAGACTATCAACACACGAACTGTGGAACTAGTACTAACTTTGACTATCAACACACGAACTGTGGAACTAGTACCAACTTTGACGACCAATACACGAACTGTGGAACTAGTACCAACTTTGACTACCAACACACGAACTGTGGAACTAGTACCAACTTTGACTACCAACACACGAACTGTGGAACTAGTACCAACTTTGACTATCAACACACGAACTGTGGAACTAGTACCAACTTTGACGACCAATACACGAACTGTGGAACTAGTACCAACTTTGACTATCAACACAAGAACGGTGGAACTCGTACCAACTTTGACTACCAACACACGAACTGTGGAACTAGTACCAACTTTGACGATCAACACATGAACTGTGGAACTAGTACCAACTTTGACTATCAACACACGAACGGTGGAACTCGTACCAACTTTGACTACCAACACACGAACTGTGGAACTAGTACCAACTTTGACGATCAACACACGAACTGTGGAACTAGTACCAACTTTGACGATCAACACATGAACTGTGGAACTAGTACCAACTTTGACTATCAACACACGAACTGTGGAACTACTACCAACTTTGACGATCAACACATGAACTGTGGAACTAGTACCGACTTTGACTATCAACACACGAACTGTGGAACTAGTACCGACTGTGACTATCAATACACGAACGGTGGAACTAGTACCAACTTTGACTATCAACACATGAACTGTGGAACTAGTACCGACTTTGACTATCAACACACGAACTGTGGAACTAGTACCGACTGTGACTATCAATACACGAACGGTGGAACTCGTACCAACTTTGACTATCAACACACGAACTGTGGAACTAGTACCAACTTTGACGATCAACACATGAACTGTGGAACTAGTACCGACTTTGACTATCAACACACGAACTGTGGAACTAGTACCGACTGTGACTATCAATACACGAACGGTGGAACTCGTACCAACTTTGACTATCAACACACGAACGGTGGAACTAGTACCAACTTTGACGATCAACACATGAACTGTGGAACTAGTACCAACTTTGACTATCAACACACGAACTGTGGAACTAGTACCGACTGTGACTATCAATACACGAACGGTGGAACTAGTACCAACTGTGACTACCAACACAGGAACTGTGGAACTAGTACCAACTTTGACGATCAACACACGAACGGTGGAACTAGTACCAACTTTGACTATCAACACACGAACTGTGGAACTAGTACCGACTGTGACTATCAATACACGAACGGTGGAACTAGTACCAACTGTGACTACCAACACAGGAACGGTGGAACTAGTACCAACTTTGACTATCAACACACGAACTGTGGAACTAGTACCAACTAGTACTAACTTTGACTATCAACACAAGAACTGTGGAACTAGTACCAACTAATACCAACTTTGACTACCAACACACGAACTATGGAACTTGTGCCAACTTCCCGCTTACGCAGGCCGCTACTATTTATATGTAGTGGTCCAGCCCATTCTCGCCAGGGGGTGGGGGGCGTCGTACTCTCGCACAGCAATATCCCTAATACAGCCTTTTGCACTCTTAAAACAAAAGATTCTGAATTGGTGAATTCCTGCAGACCCTTTCGTCAATATTTACTGAGAAATTTGAGGCTACCAACTAATGTAAATAATTTATTTCCTTCGTAACGGATCTGCCATGTCCAGAAAATGTTCATATAATGAAAAAGAAAAAAAGAAAGAATATTCAATAATAGCAACCTTTTTTTTTTTTTTTTTTTTTTTTTGTTTTTGCTTTTGCTTTTGCGTGTTTTACACATATGATACTAACATGTAAGCATGGCCTCCGTTGTTGCGTGTTCTTCGCATAGCAAAAGAATAGGCACTTGTGTGACGCATTTTTGACAGGTTTTCGGAAAACAATGGCAAACAGTCAAATTCCAGTGAATAGTTATCTTAATCTTAATCTGGCTGAGGTTACACTACCAAAGATTCAGCACGCCTTCTTCAATGGTCCCGGTCGAGCATGACATTTCTCAGCTCATCGATTTTATCAATGTTGGCATCTCTCAGCAGGGTATCAATGAACGAGACGGCCTGTCTTCCCACGCTTCTTCGTCCGACCGCCGATTTCCAGAGCACAAGTTGTGATGCTATCTTTTCTGGATGACGGATGCAGTGCCCAGCCAGTTTCGTTCATCTGCAGGCAACTTTTTTTTAGACTGGCCGTGGTGATCTGTATAGTTCCTTATTTGTCAGCTTCTGTTTCCAAGAAATGTTGAGAACCATTCTCAACATCCTCGTGTAACATCCGTCAAGTCTTTTGCATAGCACTTTGTCAATAGTCCACGTTTCACTGCCGTAAAGCAGGAGGGACTCAACAGTGGCTAGGATGTGATTATGAATATTTCTGTTTATATATTACCATACTGCTTTCTGCCTCAGTCGTTTGAATTATCGCCTACGTGAACATCAATGTTAAGATTTCATAATCGTCAGCTTCTAATTTGATACATACACATTATTTAATGTGTTGAGTACTTCTCCTTCGTTTCTAAAACCAAACGTCCAACAATTCCTTCTCCCACCCATCACTCTCTCTCTCTCTCTCTCTCTTTTTTTTTTTCTCTTTATATATATATATATATATATATACGATATTAAACAAATGGAGACTATATTTATAAAACCATATTTATTTCATTATATATATTTCAGGGATACCATATTAAAAATATGGTATGCCTTCCTCAGACAAAATACAATATATAAACCGTTTTATAAATAAATTTGACATACCTAGAACAGTGCAACTTCCATTTAAAAAGTTGATTTGGTAGTCAAATTTATTTATAAAACGGTTTATATATTGTATTTTGTCTGAGGAAGGCATACCATATTTTTAATATGGTATCCCTGAAATATATATAATGAAATAAATATGGTTTTATAAATATAGTCTCCATTTGTTTAATATCGTAAACCTACTCCAAAATCTGTTGAGTGCTTTTATATCAGTTATAAAATATTTACTCGTTGTAACCCTACAATTTTAAATATAACTTTTGCATATATATATATATATATATATTTATATATTTATATATATATATATAACTTGTTTATAGAATTCTTTCTGCCTTTGTTACTCTAAATATAAACTATAGCTTTGAAGAATTAGCTTTTAATGAATTCCCTTTTCTATCAACCAATGACCTCTACCCATCCCACTCCCTACCCTCTCCTACCACCTGAAGAGACCTATAAATACCATATTTATTTTTTTGATACCCAGATTCCTGATGATTTCTAAAGAATGAAACAGTTCTAGTCCTGTTGAATCTCATCTATATTAAAACTATATATATATATATATATATATAGTAATAATAATAAATTTGAAGACTAAAATCCAAAGAAGGTTCGATAAGGATAAATATATATCAAATATATAAGAACCATAGAGCAAATATTTCGTCTTCCTGTCTTCCTCCGGTTGCAATGTTTTTTGAAATACCCACTTCTGCGTTTACAGATTGACTTTGTTAGTTTCAGAAGATCCCGTTAAGGGTGAAAGCAGCGATTCTTTGCTTAAACTTTAATCTGTTATTTTAATAATTAATATATATATATATATATATATATATATATATATATATATATATATATATATATATATGGTGGCTGCCAACTCGTTTTCGAGTACGGCCACTACTTTATATCCATGTAGGAGAACCCCTACCGATACGCTGAACGAGTGTGACTTTTTAGTCCAGCCAGCGACTTGAAAACTCTGGTACAAACACTACACCTGCGACAATTATTGACACATAGTACTGGGCCCATGGTACCATGTGACGACAAGTGCAGAGAGATCTCCAGATATAAAGCAATGCCTGTGCCGTGAAGCTTTTATAGTGAGCAAAGGCACTGCACAAAGCCAGTCCCACTCTCTTAACAGAAATGATATTTACCAAAAAGAAGAACAAGTCAACATCATTGGATACCATCAGGGTTGCAGGTGTTATATCAGAGTTTTCCTTCTCCTAGAATTCTGCCTTGACAAAGGCTAAGGGATCATCTCTCCCGGTGATTTTGGATGGCCATTGCATCTTAAGAGCTCCTTTGCCCTTTGACAGGTTTTGTTTTTAGTCCTGCAGGATGTCCAAAGTCACCCTCCTCACCAAGAAACCTATATAAATTTTAGTACAGCATTAACGAAGCTTTAGAACACGGCCAAGCTAACGAATGCAGAATTGGTCTGTAGCTTTAGCACTCGGATGGGGAAAAGAACCCCAGAGTAATAACAATACCTTCAGACAGCTTAGCAAATCAGATATATATATATATGCACATACACTCACAGCATACTTCTTTTCTCAGACTATAATGAAACACTATATGCGTTCTTAATGTTAACATGCACATCTCTCTCTCTCTCTCTCTCTCTCTCTCTCTCTCTCTCTCTCTCTCTCTCTCTCTCTCTCTCTCTATATATATATATATATATATTTATATATATACCGCTCTTTTCCTCTCTTTTTGTTTATAATTCTAATCATGAATATCACCTTTATCATCGCATCTGTATATACATTTCTTCATATATATATATATGTGTGTGTGTGTGTGTGTATATATATGTGTGTGTATATATATGTGTGTGTGTATATATATATGTGTGTGTGTGTATATATGTGTGTGTATATATGTGTGTGTGTGTGTATATATATATATGTGTGTGTGTATATATATGTGTGTGTGTGTGTATATATATATGTGTGTGTGTATATATATATATGTGTGTGTATATATATATATATATATATATATTTGTATGTGTATGTATATGTGTAGATATATGTGTATGTATTACGAATGTATGTGTATATTTTGGGAATGGAATGGGTTTCCGTCGGTTTTGACGATGTTTGTTCCAGTTGTCCGATCAATAGAACAGCCTACTGATGAAATTAACTTGCTAGTGACTCTGTTTTTCACAGACACGAGTACCTTTGACGTAACTGTTACGGAGATTCAGCATGATACAGAGTGTGTCAAGGCTGGTTCTGTGAATTAAAGGCACAGTCCATTTGACAAGCTTCCAAACAGTTTCTGTCTACCCAATTTCACTCCTAAGCAACGGGTTGACCCGAGACTGTGGTAAATATTGTGTCGTCAAGTATGAAATTTGTATAAATTTGTTTTTTTTCTATAAATTTCTACAAATTGCATACTTGACGACCCAATAACAATTTCCCATGATCACGTGTAGTGGGAAATGAGGAAATGTAGGAATTGGTTCGTATACCACAACCACTACCTCCACTACCACTACCTCTACCACGTCTACCACCACCACTACCACAACCACGTCTACCACCACTACCACCACCACTACCACAACCACCACCACTACCACAACCACCACCACTATCACAACCACTACCACAACCACCACGTCTACCACCACCACTACCACAACCATCACCACTACCACCACCACTACCACGTCTACCACCACCACTACCACAACCACCACCACATCTGCTACCACCACTACCACAACCACCACCACGTCTACCACCACCACCACTACCACAACCACCACAGCCACTACCACAACCACCACTACCACAACCACCACAGCCACTACCACGTTACACCACCACTACCACGATCACCACCAACACCACCACCACCACCATTACCACCACCACCATTACCACCACCACTACCACCACCACTACAACAACCATAACCACCATTACCATCACAACAACCACCACCATCAACACAGACACTACCATTACGATCACCACAATAATAGTAGTAGTATTGGTAGTGGTGCTTGTGGTGGTGGTCGTGGTATTAGTAGTAGTAGTGATAGTGGTGGTTGTGGTGGTGGTGGTAGTAGTCGTAGTCGTTGTGATGGTGGTGGTGGTAGTAGTATAGTAGTGGTGGTGCTGGTAGTACTAGTAGTGAGTGTAGTAGTAGTGATGGTGGTGGTGGTAGTAGTAGTAATAGTGCCAGTGGTGGTACTAGTAGTAGTAGTAGTAGTGATAGTAGTGGTAGTGCTAGTGGTGGTTCTGGTGGTGGAGGTAGTAGTAGTAGTGGTGGTGGTAGTGGTAGTTACAGAAGAAGAAGGAAATCGTTGAAAGAATTCCTCTCATTTATTTTCGGCGTTGGCACCAAAGTTCCAGAAACTCAACAGTCAAAGAGACAACAAGTCAGTTATGGCATTTATACAGAAATTCTTAGAAGATTTACTGATGACGTCATAGAACGGCGAAAAACGAAATTTGTTTAGATCTGGTTACGTACAGACATCGAAACCGGAAGGAGATGTCATCTCACCGGAAGTTGTATTTGCAATTTCATATAGCGCAAGTAGCTCTTCATTGTGATGTTGGTGGTGGTGGTGGTGAGATCGTAGTGGTGGTGGTGGTGCGACAATATGTAACGTCAATGAATTATTTGAATAAGTTGCATCGCTCCGACTGGGATTCGAAACCCACACCGCTTCGTAGACATACCACATTAAAAACTTACCTATTGCCATATATACATATGTAGATACACACACACACACACACACACACACACACACACATATATATATAGTAATAATTGTTTCTACTTTTGGCACAAGGCCAGCAATTACCCAGTGCATTACTGGTACTTTATTTTATCGACTCCGTAAGGATGAAAGGCAAAGTTAACCTCGGCGGGGATAGTAATAATAAATGTGAAGACTAAAATCCAAAGAGGCCACTATAAGGATCATATATATATAAACACATATGTATATAAAAAGCAACAGAGCAAATATTTATAATAAGTACAGTTTAAAGTTTAAGCAAATAATCGCTGCTTTCACCCTTAACGGGAACTTCTGAAGATCCCGTTAAGGGTGAAAGCAGCGATTCTTTGCTTAAACTTTCATATGTTATTTTAATATTAATGAATATATATATATATATATATATATATATATATATATAAACAGGAGAAACTCCAGAGTAACAAGGATAAACTCCAAAGTAACAAGGAGAGACTCCAAAGTAACAGCATAAATATAAACTTTATTGGCATATTACAATTGTTTCAATATTGATAAGCTCACGTTATTGATCGGCTCAAGGAAGAGGAAAAAATCTTGCCTCAACACTTAATTTTAAATCTTTAATTTTTAGTTTTTAATTCTTAATTCTTTTTAAT
>CAXHJY010000354.1:0-15865 GCA_964016885.1 Eledone cirrhosa | reverse complement strand
GAGTTGGAGAGTTTAGTGGTAATTAATTTAGGGGGTGGGATGGGAGTGAGTGCCGTATGGTAGTTATAGAGAGAGGGAAAAAGTAGTATTGTTTGATAGAGAGAGAGCCGTGTATATTAGATATATATATAGAGAGAGAGTTTGGTGGTTGTAGATATAAGGAGGGAGATAATAAGAGAGTGTCGTATAGAAGATATAGATAGTTTGGTGGGGACTTATATAGAGAGGATGATTAGGAGAGATAGATATAGATATATAGAGTGAGATTGGGAGATATTGATGTAGATATCGAGAGGGAGAGAATGAGTTTGGTGGTAATAGATTGAGAGAGAGGGATTAGGAGAGAGTGTTGTATATTAGATATAGAGGGGGGGGGGGGAGAGTGCAGTGTAGTAGATATAGAGAGAAAGATAGAATTCAATGCTTGTAGATACAATGAGAGAGTTGCTAAATATAGAGAGGGGGATTAGGAGAGATAGATTTGGTAGTAATAGATATAGAAATTGGGATTAAAAGAGTTGTGTATGTTAGACATAGAGAGGAGGAGAGTTTGGTGGTGCTCTCGGGTCCCAAATAATAAGAGGGGTTTGGAATAAGCGGTGGAGGGGGGGATTTGCTTACATTCTTATAAGCGAGAGGAGGTGGAATAGGTTATCATAAATGTAAAATAGAGTTATTTGATTCTCCAACTGATGTATCAATATGAATCATTTACAATAAAATTTCGCCGAAGATTGATTAGCCAAATTTAATAACCAATGGGGGTTGTGTGTTGGAAATAATCTAAAAAATTAATTAGCGGGGTGGGGGGAGGGGGAACGATTATTCAAGACATGAGAGTACGTGAATTATTATCGGACGTAAGAATGAAAACTCAATACCGAAGTGTAGTTTAAATATTCATTTATTATGGATAATCCTTGTTACTCTGGAGTTTCACCTGCGTACTCACAGGATCTTCAAACAAGAGTGGTGATCCTGTGAGAGAGCAGGGGAAACGTTAGAGTATCAAAGCTCACTAGTAGCCATAATAAATGAATATGTATATATATATATATATATATATATATATATTGTTATACTTTGGGAGGGGCATGTTGCCAATAAGAAACACACGCACCAGTTGCTTTCACTTCAATTTATTATATATTTATAAATTTATAAATTTACAAATCTACAAATTTATAAATTTCTGGTTGGTTGGTTCGTTCCACAACCAGATAGTTGTTTATATATAGTCATAGTCCTTTCGTCACACACTCTGTGACCTCTTCAGTGACTGGGATTCCTTTCTTTGTTTCTGTGCCTTTCCTTCCTTCTGTCCTACGCCATTTTGTTTCGTTTATAGTTCCCAACAAATTTAGTTGTTGTTTGGTTGTTTGGGGCCTGCTATATTAAGAGTTATTTGTTTTCTTGTTGGATGCAATTCCAATAGAGGAAAAAATAACTTAGTTGATAAATTATTTAAGCGGCTTTGGAATTACAAAGTTGAACTCGTCTTGATTTGAACCAAAAAACGCAAAATGAACATCGCAAATAATTTTTACCACTCATACGTTAGCCAAATCATCCCCGTAAGTGTTTTCTCTGAATATCATTCTTAGCTCCACACCAGGTCTTATGAAGCAGACCCATCAACCAAGGCTGTCTACCATGTTAATTGCAGCATTGTTTTCATTAATTGTGTATCAGTCCTGATCATTAGAATGTCTGAAAAATTATTTGCGATATTTGTTCCAGCTTTTGAAAATACTTAGCTTTCATAGTTCTATGCTTTCGAGAGTTGATAAAGTAAAGTACCACACAGATACTGGGATCGATTTAATCAGACGGCACTGTTTTTCTCCGCAAGAGACTATATTTGACAATCTATTCTTAGTACCGCTTGTGGAGAGGAGTAACTAATAATACTTCACATGTCAAGATTAGAAGAATATAGTACACCTAAGATTATATCATCCAGCATGTATAAGCTGCTCTTTGAGGGAGATATATTTGCTATTTATTGTACGTCAGGTGACTGAAATGAGTCCTCTTCGTTTCCTCAAGAACATTGTTCATAGGGACAGATGGTTACCACACTACATGAAATTAAATCTTTAAATAGTACACTACGACGCTTTACTGAAGCCTCATCACTCACAACCACCATAGTAATCTACTTCCTCATCTTGGTCACAATAATGACAAATAACTTCTCAATCAGTATTTTTCGAAGCAGAAATAGTGTTTGATATACGTCACTGAAGACAAGTAAAGTTCTGCAATCTAACTTTACAGAACACAATGTGTTCATTATTCACTTGAGAGAATTCAATCTCAAAAAGAAAAGCAAGTAAAAAGAGGCGTTGTTTTTGTCTCTTTTATTCACAGCTGAGGTGAGGCAAAGCAACAATGTGCGCGTATGATACTTGCTTCCACGTAGTAAAAACTTTCGAATGGAAAATAAATTATATTCGACACTTTGCCAGAAAAAACGAGGTGTGTGATTTGTGATGGAATGTCTTTATCATACATTGCCTCTATCAGAAAAGATCTGGTGATAAAATAATAACACAAATCACACTCACAGACACATATACTAGATCCGCTATAGAATGTTGACAAGCCTCAATTCGGTCGCTCAGCATACTGCAAATAACAGTCAATTCTCTTTCAACTCATGCTTAAACTATTTGATAACTAGATTAAATATGCCTGAACTAATGTCATTGATAACTGGTCAGCTATGTTAGGGCTAGCCAGGGTCTAAATAACACCAAACACAAACATAAGGACATGGTAAATTGATCGCTAGGAGGTAGATGTGGTAAAGAGGGAGTAAGAAGGTGAAAGAGAGGGAAAGATGGTGAAGGAAAGGATGGAAAGAAGAAGATGAAGAGGAGATCGGGGAGGAGTCAGAGGAAGCGGAGGAAAGGGAGAAATAGGAGGCGAATGAGGAAGAAAAAGAGACCAATGGGAGGATGGAGAGCATTGATTATAAGGAGAGTAAGTAAATTAACCAAGAGACAGAGAGAGAGAGAAATGCTTCTAGCGTCTTTCATCTCAGATGGTTAATGTTGATGAGAACAATGAGGAGAATTATGTGTACACTTGCTTAAAGACGTTCTCAAATTCACATATAAACCGTGTTTCCGGTAACAAGAAACAGGGTTTTAAATCAAAATGCATAGACAGAACAGTTGGGTCCTTCCTTAATTAAGTTGATAAGGAGCTGTTTAAAGGAAATGTATCGGCTACTTCTAGGAAGGATAACAACTACAAAGTACACCCTAGGTAATGCGTAAAAATATATTTTCTGATGGTATTAATAAGGTAAGACAGTTTTCGAATGAATTGATTACGTATAACAAGGGCCGGACACCATGCTTTGACGCATAGAGTTACGTCCCTTGCCATTCTGAGTTCAAATCTCGCCGAGGTTAACTTTGCCTTTCATCCTCACGGGGTCGATAAAATAAAGTACCAGTAATGTACTGGTGATTTGCTGGCCTTGTGCCAAAAGTAGAAACAATTATTTCAGTGGCATCAGCAATGGTAGTGGAACTCGTGGGGGCCAAGGGAGGGGGGGGGGGCTGCATGCCCCAATAATTATATATTTTCTCCCCAGACTACCAAAGCATACATCTATTTCTATATGCGCTACAATTTATGTACATGTTATATTTATCGCATATCGAAGTTTTCTGACCATTTTATAATGCAAAGAGCTAACATTTTTATTCCATATCGAAGGATTTTATATCTTGGTTGATATTTGAAAATTTATTATGCTAACTTTCATAGTAATCTTTTTGTCGTGTCTTATTTTTCCTCTACATATCACTATTTGCCAATAGCTAGTATTAGTATTCACAGACAAGTTTCATAGTTCATTTTGCTATTACCACTTTATGATTGGACTCAAATTGCATTTTCTGATCATTTTAGAGAGCCAAGAGCGAAGCTAATCATTACAACTAAATTGTTCCGCTCCCATTCATAAATGATTCCACAGCCCCTGCATATATATATATATATATATATATATATATATATATATATATATATATATATATATATATATATATATATATATATATATATGAGAAAAATGGAGCGCTGCGTGGTTGCACATGGGTTACATATGAATAAAATTAGTCCTTCATCAGTGATCTTCCAAATTTCATTGGTATTTCATCGCTTTAAAAATCATATACCTCTAGTTGGCGCGAGCAGTAACAAATAAAGTTATTGGGACAAGTAAAATAGGGTGAAACGAACGAGAGATGTAAACAAACAACGAAGGTATGGCAACGGAAAGATTGGAAGAGACAAGCACATGAAATCTGTAAGCTTAAGCTTGGTGAATTCATGGGCGAGAGATACAGACCGTCCGACATGGGTGAGATGTGAGCGAGAAAAGGATTTCACATAGGGCAAAAGGGAGGAGGTGAGAGAGGGGAGAGGCAGAGAGTGAGTGAGTGGAAGTGTGAGGAAGTGACCAGCAGAGAGAGAGAGAGTGTGTGATTGGCAGAGGGGGTAAAAAGAGGAGAGAGTAAGAAAGAAACAGACAATCGCAGGTGAGGAAGAATTATAAATATGAGAAAAATGGAGCGTTGCGTGGTTGCACATGGGTTACATATGAATAAAATTAGTCCTTCATCATTGATCTTCCAACTTTCATTCGTATTTTATCGCTTTAAAAATCATATACCTCTAGTTGGCGCGAGCAATAAAAAATAAAGTTATTGGGACAAGTAAAATAGGGTGAAACGAGCGAGACATGTAAACAAACAACGGTGGTATGGCACGGAAAGATAGGAAGAGACAAGCACATGAAATCTGTAAGCTTAAGCTTGGTGAATTCATGGGCGAGAGATACAGACCATCCGTCATGGGTGAGATGTGAGCGAGAAAAGGGTTTCACACAGGTCAAACGAGTATATATATATATATATATATATATATATATATATATATCTTGGGGCCCAAATAATAGGGGATGGGGTTCTTTTGATGTATAGAGTACGTTCGTAAATATGGAATTTCTAGTAATGTTCTTTTTTTGTCCTACATAATGTTTTTTTAATGTATAATAAATTATTATTAGATATTCCAGTTGCAGTATCGATATGAATCACTTACAATAAAATTTCGCCGGCTTTAGATTAGCAAAATTTAAAAAGAGGACTATGGGTGGTGGTGGAATAAAAGTGGGGGTGGGGGTGGGGGTGGAAAAATCTTAAAAATTAATAAGTGGGGTGGGGGAAGATTATTCGATACCTGAGAGTAATTGATAGAGAGAGGGGGATTGGGAGAGACAGTGTCGTGGTAGATATAAAGAGGAGGAAAGTTTAGTATTAATTGATATAGAGAGGGAGAGTACAGTGGCAACTGAAATAGAGAGGCGTATTGAAAGTGAGTGTTGTATGGTAGATATAGAGAGCAGGAGAGTTTGTTGGTAATGTATATGGAGAGGGGGGGCACAGAGTGTGTTTTTATGGTAGATATAGAGAGTTGGAGAGTTTAGTGGTAATTAATTTAGGGGGTGGGATGGGAGTGAGTGCCGTATGGTAGTTATAGAGAGAGGGAAAAAGTAGTATTGTTTGATAGAGAGAGAGCCGTGTATATTAGATATATATATAGAGAGAGAGTTTGGTGGTTGTAGATATAAGGAGGGAGATAATAAGAGAGTGTCGTATAGAAGATATAGATAGTTTGGTGGGGACTTATATAGAGAGGATGATTAGGAGAGATAGATATAGATATATAGAGTGAGATTGGGAGATATTGATGTAGATATCGAGAGGGAGAGAATGAGTTTGGTGGTAATAGATTGAGAGAGAGGGATTAGGAGAGAGTGTTGTATATTAGATATAGAGGGGGGGGGGGAGAGTGCAGTGTAGTAGATATAGAGAGAAAGATAGAATTCAATGCTTGTAGATACAATGAGAGAGTTGCTAAATATAGAGAGGGGGATTAGGAGAGATAGATTTGGTAGTAATAGATATAGAAATTGGGATTAAAAGAGTTGTGTATGTTAGACATAGAGAGGAGGAGAGTTTGGTGGTGCTCTCGGGTCCCAAATAATAAGAGGGGTTTGGAATAAGCGGTGGGGGGGGGGGATTTGCTTACATTCTTATAAGCGAGAGGAGGTGGAATAGGTTATCATAAATGTAAAATAGAGTTATTTGATTCTCCAACTGATGTATCAATATGAATCATTTACAATAAAATTTCGCCGAAGATTGATTAGCCAAATTTAATAACCAATGGGGGTTGTGTGTTGGAAATAATCTAAAAAATTAATTAGCGGGGTGGGGGGAGGGGGAACGATTATTCAAGACATGAGAGTACGTGAATTATTATCGGACGTAAGAATGAAAACTCAATACCGAAGTGTAGTTTAAATATTCATTTATTATGGATAATCCTTGTTACTCTGGAGTTTCACCTGCGTACTCACAGGATCTTCAAACAAGAGTGGTGATCCTGTGAGAGAGCAGGGGAAACGTTAGAGTATCAAAGCTCACTAGTAGCCATAATAAATGAATATGTATATATATATATATATATATATATATATATTGTTATACTTTGGGAGGGGCATGTTGCCAATAAGAAACACACGCACCAGTTGCTTTCACTTCAATTTATTATATATTTATAAATTTATAAATTTACAAATCTACAAATTTATAAATTTCTGGTTGGTTGGTTCGTTCCACAACCAGATAGTTGTTTATATATAGTCATAGTCCTTTCGTCACACACTCTGTGGCCTCTTCAGTGACTGGGATTCCTTTCTTTGTTTCTGTGCCTTTCCTTCCTTCTGTCCTACGCCATTTTGTTTCGTTTATAGTTCCCAACAAATTTAGTTGTTGTTTGGTTGTTTGGGGCCTGCTATATTAAGAGTTATTTGTTTTCTTGTTGGATGCAATTCCAATAGAGGAAAAAATAACTTAGTTGATAAATTATTTAAGCGGCTTTGGAATTACAAAGTTGAACTCGTCTTGATTTGAACCAAAAAACGCAAAATGAACATCGCAAATAATTTTTACCACTCATACGTTAGCCAAATCATCCCCGTAAGTGTTTTCTCTGAATATCATTCTTAGCTCCACACCAGGTCTTATGAAGCAGACCCATCAACCAAGGCTGTCTACCATGTTAATTGCAGCATTGTTTTCATTAATTGTGTATCAGTCCTGATCATTAGAATGTCTGAAAAATTATTTGCGATATTTGTTCCAGCTTTTGAAAATACTTAGCTTTCATAGTTCTATGCTTTCGAGAGTTGATAAAGTAAAGTACCACACAGATACTGGGATCGATTTAATCAGACGGCACTGTTTTTCTCCGCAAGAGACTATATTTGACAATCTATTCTTAGTACCGCTTGTGGAGAGGAGTAACTAATAATACTTCACATGTCAAGATTAGAAGAATATAGTACACCTAAGATTATATCATCCAGCATGTATAAGCTGCTCTTTGAGGGAGATATATTTGCTATTTATTGTACGTCAGGTGACTGAAATGAGTCCTCTTCGTTTCCTCAAGAACATTGTTCATAGGGACAGATGGTTACCACACTACATGAAATTAAATCTTTAAATAGTACACTACGACGCTTTACTGAAGCCTCATCACTCACAACCACCATAGTAATCTACTTCCTCATCTTGGTCACAATAATGACAAATAACTTCTCAATCAGTATTTTTCGAAGCAGAAATAGTGTTTGATATACGTCACTGAAGACAAGTAAAGTTCTGCAATCTAACTTTACAGAACACAATGTGTTCATTATTCACTTGAGAGAATTCAATCTCAAAAAGAAAAGCAAGTAAAAAGAGGCGTTGTTTTTGTCTCTTTTATTCACAGCTGAGGTGAGGCAAAGCAACAATGTGCGCGTATGATACTTGCTTCCACGTAGTAAAAACTTTCGAATGGAAAATAAATTATATTCGACACTTTGCCAGAAAAAACGAGGTGTGTGATTTGTGATGGAATGTCTTTATCATACATTGCCTCTATCAGAAAAGATCTGGTGATAAAATAATAACACAAATCACACTCACAGACACATATACTAGATCCGCTATAGAATGTTGACAAGCCTCAATTCGGTCGCTCAGCATACTGCAAATAACAGTCAATTCTCTTTCAACTCATGCTTAAACTATTTGATAACTAGATTAAATATGCCTGAACTAATGTCATTGATAACTGGTCAGCTATGTTAGGGCTAGCCAGGGTCTAAATAACACCAAACACAAACATAAGGACATGGTAAATTGATCGCTAGGAGGTAGATGTGGTAAAGAGGGAGTAAGAAGGTGAAAGAGAGGGAAAGATGGTGAAGGAAAGGATGGAAAGAAGAAGATGAAGAGGAGATCGGGGAGGAGTCAGAGGAAGCGGAGGAAAGGGAGAAATAGGAGGCGAATGAGGAAGAAAAAGAGACCAATGGGAGGATGGAGAGCATTGATTATAAGGAGAGTAAGTAAATTAACCAAGAGACAGAGAGAGAGAGAAATGCTTCTAGCGTCTTTCATCTCAGATGGTTAATGTTGATGAGAACAATGAGGAGAATTATGTGTACACTTGCTTAAAGACGTTCTCAAATTCACATATAAACCGTGTTTCCGGTAACAAGAAACAGGGTTTTAAATCAAAATGCATAGACAGAACAGTTGGGTCCTTCCTTAATTAAGTTGATAAGGAGCTGTTTAAAGGAAATGTATCGGCTACTTCTAGGAAGGATAACAACTACAAAGTACACCCTAGGTAATGCGTAAAAATATATTTTCTGATGGTATTAATAAGGTAAGACAGTTTTCGAATGAATTGATTACGTATAACAAGGGCCGGACACCATGCTTTGACGCATAGAGTTACGTCCCTTGCCATTCTGAGTTCAAATCTCGCCGAGGTTAACTTTGCCTTTCATCCTCACGGGGTCGATAAAATAAAGTACCAGTAATGTACTGGTGATTTGCTGGCCTTGTGCCAAAAGTAGAAACAATTATTTCAGTGGCATCAGCAATGGTAGTGGAACTCGTGGGGGCCAAGGGAGGGGGGGGGGGGGCTGCATGCCCCAATAATTATATATTTTCTCCCCAGACTACCAAAGCATACATCTATTTCTATATGCGCTACAATTTATGTACATGTTATATTTATCGCATATCGAAGTTTTCTGACCATTTTATAATGCAAAGAGCTAACATTTTTATTCCATATCGAAGGATTTTATATCTTGGTTGATATTTGAAAATTTATTATGCTAACTTTCATAGTAATCTTTTTGTCGTGTCTTATTTTTCCTCTACATATCACTATTTGCCAATAGCTAGTATTAGTATTCACAGACAAGTTTCATAGTTCATTTTGCTATTACCACTTTATGATTGGACTCAAATTGCATTTTCTGATCATTTTAGAGAGCCAAGAGCGAAGCTAATCATTACAACTAAATTGTTCCGCTCCCATTCATAAATGATTCCACAGCCCCTGCATATATATATATATATATATATATATATATATATATATATATATATATATATATATATATATATATATATATATGAGAAAAATGGAGCGCTGCGTGGTTGCACATGGGTTACATATGAATAAAATTAGTCCTTCATCAGTGATCTTCCAAATTTCATTGGTATTTCATCGCTTTAAAAATCATATACCTCTAGTTGGCGCGAGCAGTAACAAATAAAGTTATTGGGACAAGTAAAATAGGGTGAAACGAACGAGAGATGTAAACAAACAACGAAGGTATGGCAACGGAAAGATTGGAAGAGACAAGCACATGAAATCTGTAAGCTTAAGCTTGGTGAATTCATGGGCGAGAGATACAGACCGTCCGACATGGGTGAGATGTGAGCGAGAAAAGGATTTCACATAGGGCAAAAGGGAGGAGGTGAGAGAGGGGAGAGGCAGAGAGTGAGTGAGTGGAAGTGTGAGGAAGTGACCAGCAGAGAGAGAGAGAGTGTGTGATTGGCAGAGGGGGTAAAAAGAGGAGAGAGTAAGAAAGAAACAGACAATCGCAGGTGAGGAAGAATTATAAATATGAGAAAAATGGAGCGTTGCGTGGTTGCACATGGGTTACATATGAATAAAATTAGTCCTTCATCATTGATCTTCCAACTTTCATTCGTATTTTATCGCTTTAAAAATCATATACCTCTAGTTGGCGCGAGCAATAAAAAATAAAGTTATTGGGACAAGTAAAATAGGGTGAAACGAGCGAGACATGTAAACAAACAACGGTGGTATGGCACGGAAAGATAGGAAGAGACAAGCACATGAAATCTGTAAGCTTAAGCTTGGTGAATTCATGGGCGAGAGATACAGACCATCCGTCATGGGTGAGATGTGAGCGAGAAAAGGGTTTCACACAGGTCAAACGAGTATATATATATATATATATATATATATATATATATATATATATATATATATATATATATCTTGGGGCCCAAATAATAGGGGATGGGGTTCTTTTGATGTATAGAGTACGTTCGTAAATATGGAATTTCTAGTAATGTTCTTTTTTTGTCCTACATAATGTTTTTTTAATGTATAATAAATTATTATTAGATATTCCAGTTGCAGTATCGATATGAATCACTTACAATAAAATTTCGCCGGCTTTAGATTAGCAAAATTTAAAAAGAGGACTATGGGTGGTGGTGGAATAAAAGTGGGGGTGGGGGTGGGGGTGGAAAAATCTTAAAAATTAATAAGTGGGGTGGGGGAAGATTATTCGATACCTGAGAGTAATTGATAGAGAGAGGGGGATTGGGAGAGACAGTGTCGTGGTAGATATAAAGAGGAGGAAAGTTTAGTATTAATTGATATAGAGAGGGAGAGTACAGTGGCAACTGAAATAGAGAGGCGTATTGAAAGTGAGTGTTGTATGGTAGATATAGAGAGCAGGAGAGTTTGTTGGTAATGTATATGGAGAGGGGGGGCACAGAGTGTGTTTTTATGGTAGATATAGAGAGTTGGAGAGTTTAGTGGTAATTAATTTAGGGGGTGGGATGGGAGTGAGTGCCGTATGGTAGTTATAGAGAGAGGGAAAAAGTAGTATTGTTTGATAGAGAGAGAGCCGTGTATATTAGATATATATATAGAGAGAGAGTTTGGTGGTTGTAGATATAAGGAGGGAGATAATAAGAGAGTGTCGTATAGAAGATATAGATAGTTTGGTGGGGACTTATATAGAGAGGATGATTAGGAGAGATAGATATAGATATATAGAGTGAGATTGGGAGATATTGATGTAGATATCGAGAGGGAGAGAATGAGTTTGGTGGTAATAGATTGAGAGAGAGGGATTAGGAGAGAGTGTTGTATATTAGATATAGAGGGGGGGGAGAGTGCAGTGTAGTAGATATAGAGAGAAAGATAGAATTCAATGCTTGTAGATACAATGAGAGAGTTGCTAAATATAGAGAGGGGGATTAGGAGAGATAGATTTGGTAGTAATAGATATAGAAATTGGGATTAAAAGAGTTGTGTATGTTAGACATAGAGAGGAGGAGAGTTTGGTGGTGCTCTCGGGTCCCAAATAATAAGAGGGGTTTGGAATAAGCGGTGGAGGGGGGGATTTGCTTACATTCTTATAAGCGAGAGGAGGTGGAATAGGTTATCATAAATGTAAAATAGAGTTATTTGATTCTCCAACTGATGTATCAATATGAATCATTTACAATAAAATTTCGCCGAAGATTGATTAGCCAAATTTAATAACCAATGGGGGTTGTGTGTTGGAAATAATCTAAAAAATTAATTAGCGGGGTGGGGGGAGGGGGAACGATTATTCAAGACATGAGAGTACGTGAATTATTATCGGACGTAAGAATGAAAACTCAATACCGAAGTGTAGTTTAAATATTCATTTATTATGGATAATCCTTGTTACTCTGGAGTTTCACCTGCGTACTCACAGGATCTTCAAACAAGAGTGGTGATCCTGTGAGAGAGCAGGGGAAACGTTAGAGTATCAAAGCTCACTAGTAGCCATAATAAATGAATATGTATATATATATATATATATATATATTGTTATACTTTGGGAGGGGCATGTTGCCAATAAGAAACACACGCACCAGTTGCTTTCACTTCAATTTATTATATATTTATAAATTTATAAATTTACAAATCTACAAATTTATAAATTTCTGGTTGGTTGGTTCGTTCCACAACCAGATAGTTGTTTATATATAGTCATAGTCCTTTCGTCACACACTCTGTGACCTCTTCAGTGACTGGGATTCCTTTCTTTGTTTCTGTGCCTTTCCTTCCTTCTGTCCTACGCCATTTTGTTTCTGTGTGAAACAAAATGGCGTAGGAGAGAAGAAAGGAAAGGCACAGAAACAAAGAAAGGAATCCCCAGTCACTGAAGAGGTCACAGAGTGTGTGACGAAAGGACTATGACTATATATAAACAACTATCTGGTTGTGGAACGAACCAACCAACCAGAAATTTATAAATTTGTAGATTTGTAAATTTATAAATTTATAAATATATAATAAATTGAAGTGAAAGCAACTGGTGCGTGTGTTTCTTATTGGCAACATGACCCTCCCAAAGTATAACAATATCGGTTTCAACACACGATTTCAGATAAAGAATCTTGCTAAACAAATTCAGAAACGAAATATATATATATATATATAGGAGGTGAATAAATTGGGTATAATAACCTCTCAGAAAAGGATACAGAGCATAATTATTTAAAAAATTATATATATATATATATACAGGGGTGGTGGAACTGGGGTCGAGAGAGAGAGACATCCCTTCAATAATTATATTTTTCTCCCAAAACTACCAAAATACATCTATTTGGATATGCCCTACAATTTATGTAAATGTTATGTTTATCGCATATAGTAGTTTTCCGACCATTTTAGAGTTCAAAGAGCTAAACAAATCACTACAACTAACTTGAACAAATTTGCCCATCCCTTCCAATTCTAAAAGGCTTCCACCGCCCCTGATCAGTAAGTAAACGTAAAAGCGCTTTCACAAACTTTGGAAAGCGGGAACTTACATTAAGTAACATAAACCACGGTAAATACACAGAGAAAAGTATGACCGAGAGACATTGACACATATTTGTATTTCTAACAGTAGCTCAAGACATGTTATTCTAAATTAAAGCACAGTCGAAATAGGCTATGCTACACTATAAGAAGTATAATAGAGGACCACACCTTACTACTACTACTACTACTACTACTACTACTACTACTACTACTACTACTACTACTACTACTACTACTACTACTACTACTACTACTACTACTACTACTACTACTACTACTACTACTACTATAATTGGCGTGAAGAATAATATTATGTTGATTATCGTATTAGAAACACATAGCTAAAGTTTCGTTGAGAAGTAAAAACCATATTTAGTGACATTCATACCAATCTCTAAGGTAGTATGATGTTGTACACGGAAGAAATTACTACGAAGAGGATTTAAATATGTTCCTGTAGAGTTAGCAGTTATAGTATAGAGTATAGCAATGATTGCTGACATGGACATGGGATCCATATTTGTGAAGAGATGTATAGTGGATTGAATCGACATCATTTTATTAATGTCATTTATTATAGTGTTGCCGTAATTGTGGAAGGTGATGCCAAGCACAACGTAATTTGATTGCAGAATGTAAAGTTTTGTAACTACATTACTGCAAGCCATTTATGCTCGACTTCTCACTTTCCTTGACTTATAAGCACACCAATTAGTGGTGAAAACTGAAATATATAAAGTATACCTACTGTAAAACAATTACTCTACAGATCTTTACCTGATTTACCTTGGTTGAGGGCTAATCTTTAAGTGAGTAGCATTACCTGAAACAGAAAATCGTTTAAAATAAATCTGTGAAGTGGATTTTATATTATTTATCTAATTGCCACAGGAATTGGCGGTTGTCTATTCAGATTCTCATGTACATTTATCAATACATCATTTATCTAATTGAGAACAGAGCTTTCAACTATAATCAAATTATTCACGCCAGGTTGTTTTATTTCTTTCCCATTCGCACGGATATTGCTTTTCATATTCAGTTTAGCGTAGCAAATTGTCAAATGTGTTTAGGAGGTGCGAAGATGTTATTGGAAATTTTGCTTCGTCAAAGAGAGCGTATTTATAATTAATGAAGAACGATTAGACAATTATTTACATGCATGTTTTCTGTAATTGATTTTTTCATCGTAGACATTTAAATTATCATTTAATTCTGCTAGAGATAACCTATTCACTGAAATGTAAGCAAAGATTTTGAACAATTTTTTCGGGACATTAGGATTGACTTTTTATTTTGAGCTAGTGCAAATCCCTTACATATTGAATTTTATAGGGAAATAATATTGGATTAAAGCGACTCCATTTTATTCCTGGTGCACATGTTTACGGTAGTGCTTTAATGTAATTTATATTACGCCAAGAGAAAACGCAAAATAACGATGTTGTCAACTGCACTTGTTTCAACACAATGTATCGTAGTGTTAGCAGATACCTAGATTTTGCTCTGCTGTAATTAATATATTTGGGCACTGGCTCAATGGATTAAACATAGTTTATTCCATCCACCACTACAGAAGGAAGAACAGTTAAGTGAACCTTCGCAAGCGTTTGAATTTCAAGCATCGAAGAACTTGAGATATTGTAGCGTACCAAGTTGGTTACGGTAAAACTTTAGCTATTTTATAAGTTTTGCATGTTACACAAATAATAAACACGAACGGATTAATTTTGATAATTATTGCTTTACTACAGGTTACTCTTGCTAAAGTAGGAGTATAATCAGAAACATTCACCACTTGACACTTTCTGTTTTGTATTTATATATAATCATATTATCTAATGTCCTACATTTTTGGAGACATTAGTTTGTGAATGATTTCGATTTAGCATCATTTATCCAACCACAAATACTCCGGGCATACTTATAGAGATACCAGGGAAGCAAGAAGCTAACAATTGATTTCATACTCCTGTGTAACTTCCCACATTAGGTCCCGAAGAGCGTGGTCATAATACAACAAATGCACGTTATTTAAAAATATTACGCTGAATTTTAGTCCTTTAGACGATTTTCTAATGCCACTATTTGAGATCTCTTTGTAGTCTTATAACTTTGTACTAAGATAATATAAATTCTTGTTTAAAAATTACATCGCTATTAGGCACTATCTGTATGATGAAGCTATAGTTAAGTAAATGAGAGCATAGCAAATGGTAGGAAAATTAAAACACTAAAGTGAAATCAAATATGCAGTGATAAAGCATAATATTATTTCATATTTCCGGCAACTATGTGAGACTACTCTAGACACAGTTCATGTTTATTGGATAATTCTGCCGAAAATTAGCCTGGCTATCATTTAGAGAATGTTTAATAAACGAAGCACTAACTAAATATACGGAAATGTGTATTTGTTAACATGAAGAAAGATGAGTGTTTAAAAAGTAAATAATCCTTCAGGCGCCAGCAGCATGATACATGATAGTTAAATGGGGAAAACATATATCAAGTGCTTAGTATAGTAAAATCGTTAAGAAGAATTACACATGCCTTGAGAAATATTAGATTAGCTGATAGCTCTGATAATGTTCCTATGAGTAAAACGTGATCATCACTACACAGATGTAACAACTGACGTTGTATCAAATTTCCTTTTAACTGATGAATATATATATATATATATATATATATATATATATAATATATATATATATATATATATATATATATACATGGAAAGTTATATTTAAATTGTTGGGTTAACAACGAGTAAATATTTATAACTGATATAAAAGCACTCAAC
>CAXHJY010000353.1:120000-122500 GCA_964016885.1 Eledone cirrhosa | reverse complement strand
AAGGCACCCAGTATATAATTTATACATGATGTTTTGGCAGGCAATTGGGCGGTAATTTTTAGCAAGGGTGGTTTGGCTATTTTTGGGAATGAGGAGAGTAGAGGTAGTTGATAACCATCTGGGCAGTTCTTGTGTGCCCTTAATGGTTTCTGTAAACAGCCGTATGAGATCTTGCCGATAGAAAGTGAAATTCTTCAACCAGTATCCTGTAATGAGGTCTGGGCCTGGCGATTTCCTATTCGACATTTTCTGTAGAGTTGTTTCCAGTATTGACCCATCTATGTCATATTGTTTTGTCTGGACATGTTGGCAGTAGTCCTGTTCCAGTTCTTTTAGCCAATTAGCTTGTCTGTTGAATCCGTCATCCGTTTCCCATACAGATCTCCAGTAGCTCTCAACCTGTTCTTTTGAAGGGGTGTCATTTACAGAGATTGAGCTTTTGCCACCGAAGCTGCGATAAACTGATTTAGGATCTCTGGCAAACAATCTATTTAGCACTTGTCGTTTATGTGCTGTTGACTTATATTTTAGTCTTTCTGTTGTAGCTGTGAGTTGTTGTTTCAACTGGTGTAATTTGGAGTTCAAAGTTTTAAATTTTGTATCTCCAAATCTTCTCTCTAACTTTTTCTTTAGGTCTTCCTGGTGCTGTGTGAAGTTGCTCTCTATGTTGCATTTCATAACGACTGCGATGTGTGAGATACTTCGTCTCAGGGACAAAATTTTGGTTTTTAAATTTCGCCCCCACGCTGGTTCAGGCTTTCTGTTTGTATCTTGATTGCTTGGTTTTAGATGTGTGTTATATGATAGCAATGTGACAGCTGAAACATATAACAAAACATTAAGCGTTTCAAATGTCGTTTCTACACCTTTAGATCGTATAGCCTTCAGATAATTGCCAGCTATTTCGTTCACCGCTTCCAATTCCAATTTAGTGGGTTCTTTACTGACTCTAGTGTTGTATGGTCTGTCACTCACATTAAGGCTGTGTATCTCTTGAAACATATCATTCCATATCACTTGTAGGGAGCCCACAAGTTTTTGGTGCTCTGTTTGTTCAGTAGAGTCATGAATTTCAGCCTCGTTGTTGATGTGGTGACAATTACTACTAGAGTCAGCTGACCTTTCTCGTTGTTCTTCAGTGGAAGTGGGATGAATTTCAGCAAAATTGTTGGTGAGCTGTTCACTGTTAGATTTAGCTGGCCATTCTCTTTGTCTGCCAGTGGAGGTGGGGTGGTTGTCTACAAGGGCTGTATTTGTAGTATCACTCGATTCCGTTAGATGTATCAATTTACATCTAATGATACGTTTTGCCTGTTCATTTAAATGCTTTGGAGAAAAGTCTAATTCTGGGTGTTTGGAGTTCCATAAAGTTTTTAGCCTTTGCATAAAACCGAACTTTTGGGGTTCAGATTGTTTGTATGCTTCATATAATACTTTGTTAAGCTCGTAGCTCCACTGTGTACAACGGTTGTAATTGCGATTTGGTCGAAGGAGTCTTGTACTTTTTGCCATGATGAGTTCGTCTATTGACTAATATTTCGTATTTATTTTTCAAAATAGTCGATGATCTTCTTTAAAAGTTACGACAAAGTTCTGTCAGAATCAAATTTAAAGTTATTCACAGCTTGAGTAATATTTCTTTTCAGTTAGTTTTTAATTCTACAACTGTGTTTTAAACGTTGCTCTTGAATCGTTTGAATCGAGAACAAAAAGAACCGTTACTTAGTATATTCCTTTATGAATGTAATATAATATAACAACGCTGTATTTATATGTTAAAGTTTATGTATCATTCATATAAATAGGTGATCTACAACCTATTCACAACATATTCACAGTTCAAACACTTATATTTTTGTTTCTGAATCGAAAACGTTACTTGTATATTTCTTTATAAATGTAATATAACAACGTTGCATTTATATGTTAAAGTGTATGTATCGTTCATATAAATAGGTGTTTTACAACACACTTACAGTTCAAACACTTATGTAGAATTATTGTATGTAATCTTACCGCGTAATGTAGCTCAACTTTTTCCAATATATGGTATGTTGCCTTCATGTAAGCCGTAATTACACACGTCCGATTATCGGACACTGACCACAACGGTCGCCATTTTATGTATGTATGTATATATATATGTATGTATATATATATATGTATGTATATATATATGTATGTATATATATATATGTATGTATATATATATGTATGTATATATATATATGTATGTATATATATATGTATATATATATATATGTATGTATATATATGTATGTATATATATGTATGTATATATATATATGTATGTATATATATATATGTATGTATATATATGTATGTATATATATATATGTATGTATATATATATATGTATGTATATATATATATGTATGTATATATATATATGTATGTATATATATATATGTTTGTATATATATATATGTATGTATAGTAATAATAATAAAATTGATAGTATTTTAGTCTACGATTTCTG
>CAXHJY010000353.1:112500-115000 GCA_964016885.1 Eledone cirrhosa | reverse complement strand
TTTATGCGTAAGTTGCACATGAACGATATAAACTCGCATTTCATATATAAATAGATACACATGCGCCCACATATACACACACATATATATATTCACACACACACACACACACACACACACACACACACACACACACACACACACACACACACACACACACACACACACACACACACATATATATATATATATATATATATATATACGCTCGTATACACACACACATATATACACAAACAATTATCTATGTGCATAGGTGAATATATATTTGTGCATATAACAGTCTTAATAGATAAGCTTTGTATTTACACAAGAATCTATAAATTACGGGCCTTGCAAAGGGCAAACATGTTTGCGTTAGCAATAATGCCAAAAACCATTATTCTGCTATGTTTTATCCGCGTATTTTTTTTAGATTTTCTATTTGCCAGAAGTGTAAATAACGCTTTACAGATCTCTATTTTACTGCTCTGTGTTCCTAAAATACAGAAAAAATTGGCACTCTATTGGCCTCATTGTTTGATGGGGGCAGTTGGGATTTTACGAGAATATGTAAGTCAATAAATACATCAATAAATATCACAAGTCTTCTAATATCACTGTTGCTACTACTATCAGTAATGATGATGCTCAAAAACCAACGAAATAGCGTTTACTATAATGCTCGACTTGTTCATAATAGCAGCCAAATCTCTTGTATTTTGTTGATTCTATAACCTGAAATAATGGTAGATTCATTGTCAATCTTTTGAGATTGAGGTATAGGGTAGTAGAAGTAATCTGGGTGTTTTAAAGGTATAGATTGAAAGAGTGGTACAACATACATATATATATATATCATAAATCATGTCTATAGAATCAATTAGATATTAAAATATATACTATTTCTTCTTCTAATTAGCATAATTAACCATATACAAAACCAAATCTAGCAAGTCTTAAGAATAAATTTTCTTAGGGGGAGATCTTTGCCAAACAAATGATCGTGGCCTCTTCGCGGCAGCCCCGTTCCATTAGTTATCAAACATTTCGGCAGCATGCAGAATTCGATCAAATATACCGTCAACCACACTCAATTAGTAGTAAAATTAAACTTAGAAGAAATGCGCACATACCGTAATTATATATATATATATATTTTTGTGTGTGTGAATATATACATATAAATAAATATTTAGGTCAGTACTACAAGGACGCCATTCCAGGTACGTACGTTTCGTTGATCGTTGACGACCAACTTGTTCAACATATGCCGATGAAAAAGAATCTTGGATTTGTGTTTACATATTACTACTACTATATCTTTCAGCATTCAGTGGGGGTTAACTCAACAAGATATTTACTTCAGTAGGTCGATTGTAGGGTTGTATTTTGATAGTTCCGTAATCCTTGGAGTAGTTACAATAGGTAAAACGATGATTAACAGAGTTTATTTATATTCTATAATCTTTACCATCCTCACCTTCCTTTGGGTTTGTATATAGGTGTGTGTGTATACTTGTAAGGTCAGTTTGACGGAAATCCGCCACTCTGTTTTGAAAAATCGTCAGTAACGGTGTAATATTTGAATTCGATTTATCACGATTGATGAGTGAGAATAGTGATTTCAAAACGACAACAAGCTGATGAAACATATGTAAATGCTAGATATAAACCCTGCTGTATCACCTATCTTTGTTAATCCTCTTTTTACCTACTTTATATGTGTGTGTGTATATAATATATATATATATATATATATATATATATATATATATATATATATATATTGCGTGTGTGTGTTTGTGTTAGAGTGTGGGTGTTGTGTGTACACATGAATGTAAAAATTGTATGCGTGCAGGTGTACAGGTGTGCGATTGAATTATTAAATGTAACCTTGAAATAAATCTTAGTCTTAGAAGCTTCCGCGCCGTTCGGCGCATCGAGCAGTAAGTACTCGCCAACGGTCACGATCAGCGGCAACTTTTTCGGGATCGTGTCAGGTGATGTTGGCTGTCATCGCTGTTTTCGAATGCCATTCATTTGGCAGACGCAGAATATGGCGGCCAGCCAGACGGCACCGACGCTCCGTGACCACTCTCTGTAGCGTCCACGATTCGGCTCTCCGCAGGATCTCCTTGTTTCGCACTCGGTCGCGCCAGGACACACGAAGGATCTTTCGCAGGCACCGCTGGTGGAAAGCGTTCAGCCGTCTCTCTATTTTTGCCGTACTCTTCCAGGTCTCGCTCTCATAAAGCACTGTTGGCAGCACGATGCTCTTATACAGGCGGAGCTTGATCTTGGTGCTAATGCATGAAGACGACCAGGCTGAGCACAGCCGCTGGAAAACTGCGGCTCCTTTGCCGATCCGCCATGTGGTACAGTTAATTACAACCAAAAATATTAATTCAATGAACGTTAATAAACTGGTGTTTTTAAAAGTAAATTGTGAGTTCAAAAATGACATAAATATAATTAATAGAAATAAATATTGTAGCGAGAATTGTGTCTCTTAACTTTC
>CAXHJY010000353.1:102500-107500 GCA_964016885.1 Eledone cirrhosa | reverse complement strand
ATATATACATACAGGGTATTAATGTCCTGATTTCTCCATCTTACTCCAACACCACTCTTGTTGGTTTATTTACATGTTTATACCTATATATTGATATGTTTATATATTTATACCTCTGCTGTATCAATGTGCTCTTCCACGTATTCCACTTCTATGTATCCATGTATTTCTACCCCTCACATTGGGACCTGTACCCATTAGCTCTTCCACGTACTCCACTTCTATGTATCCATGTATTTCTACTCCTCACATTGGGACCTGTACCCATTAGCACACGACACTAGAATGTCTCCTCCTGAGAACAAAAATTAAACATTACACGACTATATCCCGTACTCTACATCCCACTAGGATAAATTACAGATCTACATAATACAATTAACGTTTCTTCATAAAAGACTATTTAATTAAACCCCGCAACCCAAAACCTCATAGAAGTTATTTGAATGTCTAATCTTCAATTTTCTGTTTGTTCAATTCTCAATCCTCTTACTCCTTAGTTTCATAATGTTATTCTGAATTCTTTCAACTTCATCCGATAGAGTTAAGCAAAATTCTAAAGTTCCAACTTTCTGTCGGACCGTTGGGTGGGTTTTAGCGGCGGCGCAACCAGCTCCCTGGCGAACGGGCTCACCTGGAGTGCTTGGAAAAATAAATTCCCCTTCTTTCAGTAAATGAAAATACTCGGCGTGGCTTAATTAGCCATGGGGCCCGGGGCTCGGCCGGTGTTTTAACCGCCAAATAGTACCTTTAAATTACAGAACAAATCGGAACTATTATATATATCAACCTGAAACTGTTGAGCTTTAAATTTTCTAACCTCTTTAATATGGAATATTGATTATTAATTTATTAATTTTTTAACTTGATCCTATAAGTCTAAACATTGTAACACACTGACCCCCAATATATTCACCTCTGCTAAGATGCGAGTCCATGTGAAAATTTTGTCGCGCCAATCCTGGCCCGACTGTGGTGTGACATTAATATCGACCTTCCTTCCTCTCTCTTTCTATCTTCCTTCTTGTAGCTATCAACCATTACTCTTTTACTTCTCTAAGCTAAATTTTAAAGTTCCAACTTTCTGTCGGACTGTTGGGTGGGTTTTAATGGCGGCGCGACCAGCTCCCTGGCGAACGAGCTCACCTGGAGTGCTTGGAAAAATAAATTTCCCCTTCTTTCAGTAAATGAAAATATTCGGCGTGGCTTAATTCGCCATGGGGCCCGGGGCGCGGCCGTTGTTTTAACCGCCAAATAGTACCTTTAAATTACAGAACAAATCGGAACTATTATATAATTAATTGTTAAACTGTTGAACTTTAAATTTTCTAACCTCTTTAATATTGAATATTGATTATTAAATTTGTTTAACTTCATCCTAGAAGTCTAAACACTGTAAAACACTGACTCCCAATATATTCATCTCCGCTAAGATGCGGGTCCCTGTGAAAATTTTCTCGCGCCACTCCTGGCTTGACTGTGGTCTGACATTAATATCGACCTTTCTTCCTCTTCCTTTCTATCTTCCTTCTTGTAGCCATCAACCCTTACTTTTCTACTTCTCTCTTCCTTTCCTTCTCTCCTCTCCTCCTCCCGCAGACTTATCTTCCTTCCCCCTCTTGCTTGCCTATATCTGACCAGTAGTAGTTACCTTCCTCTTTTAGCTGACATTAACCCTGACTTCTCTTCTTCTTTCTTCCCCCTTCTTCTCCTTCCTTTCTTTCTTTCTTTTACCTTGTGTCATGGGATCGACGTTAACCTATGCTCCCATCTCTTTCTGTTTTCGTTCATCTGACCGGTAGTAGCATACTATAAAATTTAGCCACGTCACTCCAGGGCGACCGGCTGAGGTTGAAGGAACAGAATAGCGGTCGCCCTCAGGTCTCGATTTTCAGCCCCATGGATTTTACCTATTACATTCACGTATTATATTTCGAATACCTGATGATATCACCGGATTCATACGGAACCCGGTCATTGAAATGATCATAGTATAATAAACCTTTCAAGGATTTACACAAATCCAGCCTCCTGTCATTTCTTTATAATATTTAACTCCGTAATAGCACCACCAACTACAAAAACAAAGACGGTTGAACTGCTTTACGTTCAGTACTCTCTATATTATTGCATTACGATTGACCATACGGAATAGACCAGCTCTATACAGTGGTGAACCTCAAACCTGAATATATATATATATATATATATATATATATATATATATATAGCAATAACCCAGTGCATTACTGGAACTTTATTTTATCGACCCCGTAAGGATGAAAGGCAAAGTCAACCTCGACGGGATTTGAACCCAGAATGGCAAGGGCCGTAACTCTATGCGTTAGACTAATGGCGTCCGACCCTCTACCGATACTGCCAATCCATATATAATAAAGTGAAATGATAAGAGGCCAAAAATGTTGAATTTCCTTAATTTTTTTAATTGCTGTAAATACTATGCACACACACACACACACACACACACACACACACACACACACACACACACACACACACACACACACACACACACACACATATATATATATATATATATATATATATATATATATATATATATATATATCTGTCATTACAATAACAAAAATCCGGTGAGCTTTTCATTCCAGAGTCGAGTACCATCGGTACAGTATACATATATAAATATATCCAGCTCCCAAAATATTGAAAATCCTGAACTCAATTTAGTATTCCACCCTCCGGTGTGACACGATTTCCATCTTTCTGGTTAGAGATAATTACTGTCTTGATAATATTTATGTGTTGTCCGATTTTTTTGGTCTACGCATAAAATCGAATTCTCTGCAAAAAAAATTGACCTAAATCTTTTTAAAGATAATTATATATATATATATATACATATAAGAAATTGTTCAAGACCCCGACGCCAGGGCTCAAGCCGTTTCGACAGCTATTTCTGCGTCCAGAAATAGCCGTCAAAACGGCTTGAGATCTGCCGTCGGGATCTTGAACAATTTCCTATTACCCACTCTACTATCCTAAGTATTGAGTACTCTGGTGCGTTATGGTCCACCTGGTTCCTTACGACACTTCCTTCGTTATATATATATATATATACACATACATACAAGAATAATAATAATGTGGAGGGTTGCTAAATTGTCATTACATTTATTGAGTTGTGACGCGTGTTTCGCTATTGACCAGCTCAGGATTCAAACTGTATCGATGGGGCCCGACTCGGAATGAAAAGCTCCTCGAATTCTATTATGGTAATGACAGAATTATATATATACATAGTGAAAGAATGAAGAGTAACATGGTTGGCTGTACATAGATGGGTATATCATGTTATAGATATTTGTTCAAATGAGTTATGAGGGATATTGGTTTTGTATTTTATGTAAATAAATATGTATTTAAAATTGAGAATAATTTAAAATTAAATTAACTAAGTTAAGTAAGAATATTTATATTTATATGATTTAAAAGGGAAGATAAGGAAAAACTCCGGTTTTATTTATTTATTCGTTAGTCTGAAACTATTTAGTCAAAATAAGTATAGATGTTCTGGCTAAATGTATCTTAAACGTCTATACTTATAATAAATAAATAAAACCGGAGTTTTTTCCTTATCTTCTCTTTTAAATCATATAAATATAAATATTCTTACTTAACTTAGTTAATTTAATTTAATTTAATTTTAAATTATTCTCAATTTTAAATACATATTTATTTACATAAAATACAAAACCAATATCCCTCATAACACATTTGCACGAATATCTATAACATGATATACCCATCAATTTATTTATTTATTTATTTATTTATCTACTTTTAAACGAATGAAAAATATTATATTATAAACAAATTTTAAACAATTAATATAAATACACATAATATTAAGATATATATTGTCCGAATATATTTCCCTCAAATTAACATTATATGAGTTTTTATTCATCTTCGGTTTTTTCCTTCTTCTCTCTCTCTCTCACACACACTATTTTGTCCTTCTTCTCTTCTATCTTCTTTCTCTCAATAGTCGTTTAAATAAACGGGTGTTTTTCAATTATTTACATATTCATTGGCATATTCCCCCATAAGTTTGAAAAATTCCTAATACATTTCCACTATCCAGAGAATATCCAACTGATAAGGTATGATTTTCCTGGGTATGTCTCTATTTATAAAACAAATTTTGTATTTTATCTGAAGAAAGCGTACCAAAGTCTTTTGGTACCCTTGAAATATATATAATAAAATAAATATGGTTTTATAAATATAGTTTCCATTTATTTAATATCATTGAATATTTACTCCAGGAACATGTGCAGTGCTCTAAATCAGTTATAAACATTTATATTTATATTTGTCGGATTTCCAACAAATTAAATACCCGCTTCTACTTATATATATATATATATATATATATATATATATGCAGAGGTTATATTTAATTTGTTGGGATTCAACAAGCTTAAACATGTTTATAACTGATATAAAGCACTCAACAAGTTAATGGAGTAAATACACAATATATTAATAAATGGAAACTATATTTATAAAACCATATTTATTTTATTACATATATTTCAAGGGCAACCAAGGCAAATTATGGTGCGCTTTCATCAGATAAAATACAGATTTGTTTTATAAATAAATAATGACATACCCTTAACGGTTGAAGCTATCCAGGAAGCTTCAACCGTTAAGGTTGTCTTTTTACCGGGTATATCATTATTTATTTATAAAACAAATCTGTATTTTATCTGATGAAAGCGCACCATAATTTGCCTTGGTTACCCTTGAAATATATGTAATAAAATAAATATGGTTTTATAAATATAGTTTCCATTTATTAATATATTGTATATATATATATATATATATATATATATATATATATATATATATATATATATATGTATTAATATATGCGTACATATGTGTGTACATATCTATATAAATGTGGGGGGGGGGGTGCTTTCGTGGTTGCGAGTGAGTGTGTT
>CAXHJY010000353.1:85000-87500 GCA_964016885.1 Eledone cirrhosa | reverse complement strand
AACACTATAACAACCAACAACACAACCTCCACCAGCACAACCACCACTATCACAACCACCACAACCACAACCACCAACACAACCACCACCATCACCATCAACACTATAACAACCAACAACACAACCTCCACCAGCACAACCACCACTATCACAACCACCACAACCACAACCACCAACACAACCACCACCATCACCATCAACACTATAACAACCAACAACACAACCTCCACCAGCACAACCAACCACCACTATCACAACCACCGCTATCACAACCACCACAACCATTACTATTACAACCACCAACACAACCACCACCATCACCATCAACACTATAACAACCAACAACACAACCTCCACCAGCAGAGCCACCACTATCACAACCACCACAACCATTACTATAACAACCACCAGCATAACCACCACCATCATTGCAGCCACCATTGTGTTGCCTTCATCATCCTTGTGTATCTGTCAACATCCTTAAAGCCCTTTAGGGATGCATTAATCGCACCTGCTTCCATTTCCAGTAACCACAAGCCGCAGAACTGTCTGTCAAACCCTTTAAATCTAAGCCAGCCATAATCTCGAACGACAAGTCTGCAGACACTAAGCAGTAATTCTTCATGTCACATGATTTATTTACGGATTTATCCATATATTTATTATTTTTTTTATTATTATTATATATTGGATGTTTATATTATTTATTTATTTATATATACCTTTATATATTAATATATATATATATATATATTTATTTATTTTCTTCACTATGTATTTATATACATATTCATTTGTTGGGTTGGCTATACGTATGCGTGAGTGTGATGTTGTATACCCCCCCCCCACACACACACATATATATATATATATATATATATATATATATGTGTGTGTGTGTGTGTGTGTGTGTGTGTGTGTGTGTGTGTGTGTGTATGGAGTGATTTTATTTATTTTGCATATTGGTTGTCTATGATCAAAACAGTAACACCATATATATTCACACAGTTGTGGTCTTCTGGGCTACATATTCCTTGTTGGTCAATGACAGAGCAACGAGAATTCACCCTTCAAATATCTATTCTTTTTCTGAGCAAACACCTATAAACATATCTATATTTGTTTCTACCTTTGTGATAAAAACATTATATACATGCATGCATACATACACACACACACACACACGTATATATACATATGTGCGTGTGTGGGTGTCCATGTGTGTGTGTGTGTGAGGGGGGGGGGGGTTGTATATTGAATCGTATGCGAAATGTCCATGTAAATAAATATCAATGAATTTTTATCCATGTGGTACACGTGTTTCGCTATTGATCCGCTCAAGGTTCGATCTCTATAGATATATATATATGTATCGGATGTTAGCAACTCATAAGAAGTTAAATGAGATTGTTACTTCATTCAGCACTTGTTCAGGTAATGTTTGTCTTAGATTATGTGCGACGTGTAATCCTGAATAACATACACACATTAATTCCGAAAATGCGTGCATGAGTATTTGTTAGTATGTTTGTGAGTGTGTTACATATACATCCTTCAGAAATATTGAATGAAGACTTATTCTGTATTGTACACAGGCGGGAAAAAGGCAAAAGACAATTACTCAAACTGATGTAAGTATCTAAGTATACATAGGATTTTCTGCGTTTGTGTGACTTTCTGCATATATTTTTGTCTGTAATATATATATATATATATTTCTAAAGAAATATGGTATGTTTTAAAATAAATATTTAGAAAGACATAGCTATGAATAACGCACTGGCAGCTAACGCCACCAGGCTTGTCAGTGTGTTATTTATAGCTATGGCTTTCTAAATATTTATTTATAAACATATCTTATTTCTTTAGAAATTCTAAATTCAAATACATAATTGTATATAACTATGTTCGAAGTTGAATTCTAATTCTATGGTATATATATATAACGAAGGAATTGTGGTAAGGAACCAGATGGACCATAACGCACCAGAGTGCTCAATACTTAGGGTAGTAGAGTGGGTAATAGGAAAAAGTATGACACCGACGGCAGAGCTGAAGCGGTTTCGACGGCTATTTCTGGATTAGAAATAGCCGTCGAAATGACTTGAGCTCTGCCGTCGGGTTCATACTTTTTCCAATATACATATATATATATATATATACACACAGACACGTGTGTTTGTGTGTGTGTTTATTTATATATATATATATATATATATATATATATATATGTGTATATATATATATATATATATATATATATATATATATATATATATATATGTGTGTGTATATATATATATATATATATATATATATATATTTACATGGAGAGAAAGATGGTGAGAGGCAGGAAGAAAGAAAACCAGACAAATACAGAAGCAGACATACAAACATAGAATCATACAGAGTAGAGGAGAAATATAACACAGCTATCAATCAGATTTGGACAGAATGACTCACGTAACTAACATAACAAGAAAATAATTGTAAAAAAAAA
>CAXHJY010000353.1:70000-77500 GCA_964016885.1 Eledone cirrhosa | reverse complement strand
ACTTCCCTGCTTCCCGTTGTTTTTTCTTAGGTTTTTTTTATTTTCATTATCTTTCTCCTGTATTCTTCCTATTTTGAATATATCTATATATAAATTTCTGCGATTCTGTTACAACACGTAAAGAGAGGGGAGTAGTTTGACTACCTCATACGACTCTTCTCTCTTTACGTCTGCTGCCTGCGTGAATGTATGTGGGTGTAAAAAGAAGCAAGGAGGTGTTGAAAATATGTATGTGTATTTGTGTGAATGTATGTCTCTGAGTGTGTATTTTTGTAAGTGTGTCTGTGTTTACACGTTTATATTTAGATACTCATACATAAATATATGCATTTGCACATACACATATACACACATATACTCATACGCGTCAGCATATGGAAAACAATTCTAGTGTATCATATGGCATTGGGATCTGTCACTTTTTATATATCAGTTAGAACTAAAAAGAATTTTGACACTGTGATATGAATTTGATAGATGTTGATTGCAATAGAGGGACATAGACGATATATATTTGTTTGAGTGTTTCTGTGTCAGTGTGTCAGCATTCTTAACTCTTTTGACTTGTGGAGTAGCAATGGCGGTAGAGGGTCGGACGCCATGCTTTGCAGCCTACAGTTACGTCCCTTTACAGTCTGAGTTCAAATCCCGCCGAGGTTAACTTTGCCTTTCATCCTTATGAGGTCGATAAAATAAAGTACCAGTCACGCACTGGGGTAGATTTAATTGACTTTCTCCTCCCCCCAAATTACTGGCCTTGTGCCTATATAAGAAACCATTATTAACTCTTTTGTCTTGTGGAGTAGCAGTGGCGGTAGAGGGTCGGACGCCATGCTTTGCAGCCTACAGTTACGTCCCTTTACGGTCTGAGTTCAAATCCCGCCGAGGTTAACTTTGCCTTTCATCCTTATGGGGTCGATAAAATAAAGTACCAGTAATGCACTGAGATAATTGCTGGCCGTGTACCAAAAGTAGAAACAATTATTAACTCTTTTCTCTTTTGTTTGAAGACTTCAACCATATTGCTGCCCAAATTTGGTCTTTGTATTCATTATGGATTAGCGGTATCGGTAGAGGGTCGGACGCCATGCTTTCCAGCATAGTTACGTCCCTTTACGATCTGAGTTCAAATCCCGCCGAGGTTGACTTTGCCTTTCATCCTTACGGGGTCGATAAAATAAAGTACCAGTAATGCACTGGGTAATTGCTGGCCTTGTGCCTAAAGTAGAAACAATTATTACAGCTGATACATAAAACTAAGTATACATACGTACACTCGTATATAAATATACATATGCTAGAGCGAAAAATAACATTTTTATTTCATTTTTAATATTACTCAAAGCCAGCCGCATCTCGCTCACTATGTAAATGAGGCTACTCAGCCGATGTATACTTAAGAAAATACTATATATTTTCAATGGGTCGGACGCCATACTTTGCAGCAAAGAGTTACGGACCTTTATGGTCTGAGTTCAAATCCCGCCGAGGTTAACTTTGCCTTTCATCCTTACGGGATCGATAAAATAAAGTACCAGTAATGCACTGGGTAATTGCTGGCCTTGTGCCAAAAGTATAAACAATTATTAATGTTCGATATAACCCACACGTACATATGTATATTTTTTATATATGTGTGTTTATATATATAATATATATATATGTATATATATTGTCTGTGTACGTACGTATGCATACTTACTTTTATATATCAGCTGTGCTAGAGCGAAAAATTCTTATTTTATTTTTTTTATATATACAGATATGTATGTATGTATGTGTATATATATATATATATATATATATATATATATATATATATATATATATATATATATATACTTATATGTACGTGGCTGTCGAGTAGTGGAAGCAGAATACAAAAGAAAGGAAAAATATTGAAGAATTCATTATTTAGCCTGCAGCATATTTCAATGTGTGAAATATATAAAGTAAGGAATTGAAACGTGGAAATGTTGGTAGTGAGAGTAGGTAGAACTCTCTTGAATATTAATCCTAGATGTTGTGTTATATGACAGTTGACACAACCCGATTGAATACCTCCTCGACATAACTGAACAGAGAGAGGAGGGGGGGTTGAAGCTTGAGGATGAGAGGTGGCAGGAAGAGAGTGTGAGATAGAAAGGGGGGGGGGCAGTGTGTGTATGTGTGAGAGAGAGAGAGAGATAGATATGAAGGAAGAGAAGGAGAATGTAAGGTATCTAGATTCATTTCTCTCCAGGTAAAATGAACAAAGGTGGAGGAGTAGAAGTTTGAAGGAAGGAGAAGAAAACGAAGACGAGGTCGTTAGTGATGATGATGATGATGATGGAGAAGAAGAAGAATTAAATACACAATGAAATATAGAATGAATTAAAAGCCAACTGAAGGAAATCATACAAAGCTGCCATATTCAAAAATAGCTTCTTTTTGTTATTGTATATTGTAATTTTTTGTTTAGTTGTGTGTGGGGGGGGGGCGTATGTGTGTGTGTGTGTGTGTATGTGTGTGTTTTGTTAATAAATGTCACTGATCTTATTATTCAAAGGAAAAGCTCAAAAGTTTTATCACAAAAGCAAAGCCCTGCAAGCAAGGCTTTCATAGATTTCTTGGTTTAAAACAAGACTCTGTAACGTTGGATTGCAGTTCAAGTGGCAAGGCATGTGTCTCTTAGTCTCTAGTATCCTTCAAAAACAAAAACAAAAAAAAAACGAAACAAAAATTCTATAATGAAATAAATAATTAAATAAATAAATAAAAGACGTCATTTTCTTCCGGCAACTTTGTCTTTCTTACTAACCACCTGACGCACACATTCAACCAATAAATATCTCGAAAATATTTCATCAATTACTGTTCAGTTTTGCTTTGGAGGTCTAATTTTAACGAAACTATACTTCTTTTGTAGTTATTGAAAAATCTTCTCTTTTGGCAGCAAATTGTAAAGAGTGTAAATGTCCTTATGATAAATACATCTTTTTATTATTTCATTTTTATTTTATTTCATTTTCATATTATATATATTTTATTTTTAGCCCTTATTTTTTTTTATTTTATGGTTTTATTTCTTTTCTTCAGTTTTGATTTAGTTTTTAAAATTTTTACATGTTTCTATATTCCGTTATATATTTATTTATCGCTTATTTCTGGAGGTGTAAAGAGAGACAATACCGCACTAACTCGTGTTTCGACGTTGATAAACTCACTCACCATGTATTTCTTGTTCATTTTTCATTTCGCTTGTTTTGTTTCGTCGCTTCATTGCTTGATTTTCTGTCATCATTTTGGCTTCTTCCTTTCTTTTTGCTTTTTCTCTCATTTTTTTAATTTTTTTTATTCGTTTGTGTTCTTTTGTTTTCTTCTTTTCTGGCAGTTCTTCTTGACATCCACTTATGTGAATGAAACGAAGAATCCCGCATACAAAACACACACACACACACATAAATATATATATATATACACATATATATATGTGTGTGTGTATATATATGTGTGTGAATGTATGCATATATATATATAGTGGCTGTTATATTCATAAACTTACACATAAACGCACGCAGACATATAGTTTCGCAAACACAATTTCACACTCAGTACTTCGTATACTTTCAGAAAGCACACAGCGATTACACACCTGTACATATACATATACACATACACATGGCGAAGAAAGAGAGAGATAGAGAGACAAGGACAGAAGAAGAAACGAGGTGAACAAAAGACAAACGAGAAAAAATAGTACAAAATGCAATTTGATCAATGGTTCAGGTGTTAACTGTCAACATGAAGGTTTTTTCATAACTAAGATAACAAATTCTGATTCTTTGTGGAATGTTCGAGAAGGAATTATAGAGAAAAAAAAAAGAAAAAACACAAAACTATAGCCCTTTGCACAACAAACATATTTCATAACAAAACGAAACTAAAAATATATATATAATAAAGGAGAAATATATGTTCAATGAAAACAATGTAGAGATAGATTAATAAATAAATAAATATCTAATCATATGATTCTTGGTAGTGAGGATCATCAAAAGATATGTTTTTTAAAATAGCTTCTAAGTCAGTCATGGCCATAGTGCGGTCCGTTTTACTTTCTGAATGGCATACCTAATTTCAAAATTCGGTTGAAATGTTTTTAGTAATTCAACCTGTGTTATGACGGAGAAAGGTTGGCAATGCTTGTTCTACGTTTTATCAAGAAATAGTAGCATGACCTCCCTTAAATAGCAGACCTATTGCCCTAAATAATAAAGGGACACAGGCATGGTTGATTGGTTAAGTAGTTCGTTACGTCACGAAATATTTCAGGGTTTAATCATGCTCCGGTGTACCTTGCCTCCGGTTCAACAACACTTTGCAACGGGAATTTGGTTAACGGAAACTGTAGAAGCCTGTCGTATATATATATATATATATATATATATATATATATATATGCGTGTGTGTGTATATATATATATATATATATATGTGCATGTGTGTATGTCTCTGTGTATGTATACAACAATATGGCTGCTTAGGTTTGTACCTATATATGATTATGTCCGCTTCGACGACGTAAAAAAGATCGACCAAATAAATACCAAACTTGAAATCAAATATGTACTCTGGGTCAATACGATCGATTAATCAAGATGCTGCCCCAGCCTGGCCACTGTCCACTGACTTGAAAAACTGAACAAATAAAACAATTGTTTCTACTTTTGGCACAAGGCCAGCAATTATCCTAGTGCATTACTGGTACTTTATTTTATCGACCCCGTAAGGATGAAAGGCAAAGTTAACCTCGGTGGGATTTGAACTTAGAATGGCAAGGGCTGTAACTCTATGCGTCAAAGCATGGCATCCGACCCTCTACCGATACTGCCAACCCACCGCCCAACTGAAAGAATAAAATAATATGGGTAGAAATACATTTCTGTCCTAGATACAGAATTTTTGAATAAAAAGTCTAGATTGTCGAGGCCTAGATGCTGTAAGGCAAGTAGTAGGTAGAGAAGAGAAGCGCTGTGATAATTCTTGTCCTAACACACAAGTATTTAGACCTGGACAGGGTCGGGGAGGATATTGTTCGGATAATTTATTGATCGAATAATGGATCAAATCGGAAACAAAGAAAGCCATATTGAACATGTTTACAGAGATATTGTGTTACTCAATCAATACATTATTGTATTCCTATGCCATTATTGATGCCTTTTCACAAGCATCTAGTCGTTGGTGATTGTTTTCTCTCCACGAACGTAGTAATAACCACAAACGGTATAAGGACGAAATGCAACATAGGGGAATGGAGAGTTTATATCGAGTACAAAAAGGAAATGAAAGTAACATCAGATAACATAACTAGTAACAACAGTAATAATTCACATTCTGTCTTCGTCAACATCCAAAACATAAACATACACATACCGACCATAATTAAATATGGAATGATACGCGATGACCCCCCCCCCACACACACACGCACAGCCCCGGCGGTCAGAATGGAGAAGGCGTTTCCCCGGAGGACGGCAAAGGAGACGCGCTGGAGAAGCCACTCCAACTCACAAGGCTCACACCTGCGGCTGGTCAGCTCAGGGCCTATGGTGGTGGGTAAGGCCGAGGACGCCGGAAGTCTCTACTGCCAGGGGTACAACCGCAAACCTGTCAGAGAGTGACCGGTATTTGAGGAGTTTAGCCTCCTCAGCCCAACGTGCAGCAGAACCCGGGTTAATCGCAGACTGCACCAGGTTGCGGCTGCAGAAAGAGTCGGTGCAAGTGGAATCTCAGACGAGGGGTTTGCCACCGCGGAACGGGAAGATGGTCATGCCATCTGGCCTTTTGCCGTCCCCTCGGTCCAGCCCCATCGGCTCGAGCTGGGAAGGGGAGCCTGCAGCGTCCAAGCCATGCTTTATGACCTCGTTGAGGGCAGCATGGCGTGGAAGGCGGCCGGCACTGTGGGGACAGGAAAGCGGGTGGAGGCCGAAAGAGTCCACGGTGGATCCGCAGCGACATTGTTATGGCTCACAGATCCGGAGGCCGAGCCTCAACGAAACGCCGATGCGCATGCTATTATTGTCTAGCTACGTGCCAGTGGAGAAGGAGGGTAGGGCATGGAGCCAGGCACCACAAACTAAATTACGTCTAGCAGCTATGTAGTCGTAAAATAGATGAAGACATTTTTGACTGCCATGCATCTAAAGAATCCTTTGAAACAAATCAGTCATTTTGATGTGTTGTTATTTTCAATGTTTAGAGCGGTGGGTTAGCAGTATTGGTAGAGTGTCGGACAACATGCTTTGCAGCACATAATTACAGCACTTTGCATTCCCGCCGAGGTTAGATTTGCCTTTCATCCTTGCGGGGTCGTTATAATAAAGTACCAGTAAGACACTGGCATCGATTTAATCGACTTTCTCTTCCTTTCTAATTGCTGGCCTTGTGCCAAATATAGAAATAATTATTTTCCTAATGTTTATGGTGGTAAATTGGCAGGATTGGTAGAGCGTCGTCTAACATGCTTTGCGGCACATAATAACTGTTTTTTACGATCTGAGTTCAAATCCCACCGAGGTTGACTTTGCCTTTCATCCTTACAGGGATGATAAAATAAAGTACCAGTAACGCAAATGTGCTCGATTTAATTGACTTCCCTTCCCCTAAAATTACTGGCTTTGTGTCTAAAGTAGAAACTGTTATCTGCAAAGTATTTTTACAGTGAAGAGCTCACTGGTATCAGACGAATTGATCGATCTACCCACAATAATCGCACTAGTGTCGGTAATAATCATTGACATAACGGATTTGTATGTTCTTCAGTAATTCGAGTTTGTGGTTAATGATTGTAAACATGAGAAAAAATTGCAATAAAAAGGGAAAGTATTCTCGAGTTGCGGTTACACCCGGTACGCCAAAGTAGATTATTCCCCGAAAATAAATGTGTTAGTAAAGTGATTTATTTATCATTACTGCAAAGTAGCAGACCAGTGATTCTAAAGCCCGCGCATTCATAATTAAAGCAATCTTTAAAATTATATCTATATACGTGTGTGTAGAGAGAGAGGGGCGAAAAAGAGACGTAAAATATATCATCAGGATGGGTTCAGTTTAAAATTGGTTAAACCATTATTCAACAGATGCTTGGGGTTGTAGAGTATGATTATATTATATTATAAAGAGACATGGATTTGGCAGTATCGGTAGAGGGTCGGACGCCATGCTTTCCAGCATAGTTACGTCCCTTAACGATCTGAGTTCAAATCCCGCCGAGGTTGACTTTGCCTTTCATCCTTACGGGGTCGATAAAATAAAGTACCAGTAATACATTGGGTAATTGCTGGCCTTGTGCCAAATGTAGAAACAATTATAAAGAGACAGTCTGGAACTAGCTGTTGAAACGGCAAGAGCTCAGCCGTCGGAGTCCTGACTCTTTATAATATATGTATATATAACTATATATATATATATAATATTAATATTAGAAATACTATTTATGGTTATGTATATATTAAA
>CAXHJY010000353.1:47500-62500 GCA_964016885.1 Eledone cirrhosa | reverse complement strand
TGATAATGATGATGTTGATGGTGAGGATGGTGATGACTATTATAGCGAAAATGTTGATGGTGATGATGATGGTTGCTGAGGATGGTGATGGTGATGATAATGATGATGTTGATGGTGAGGATGGTGATGACTATTATAGGGAAAATGTTGATGGTGATGATGGTGGTTGCTGAGGATGGGGATGGTGATGATAATGACGATGTTGATGGTGAGGATGGTGATGACTATTATAGGGAAAATGTTGATGGTGATGATGATGGTTGCTGAGGATGGTGATGGTGATGATAATGATGATGTTGATGGTGAGGATGGTGATGATGACTATTATAGGGAAAATGTTGATGGTGATGATGGTGGTTGCTGAGGATGGTGATGGTGATGATAATGATGATGTTGATGGTGAGGATGGTGATGACTATTATAGGGAAAATGTTGATGCTGATGATGATGGTTGCTGAGGATGGTGATGGTGATGATAATGATGATGTTGATGGTGAGGATGGTGGTGATGACTATTATAGGGAAAATGTTGATGGTGATGATGGTGGTTGCTGAGGATGGTGATGGTGATGATAATGATGATGTTGATGGTGAGGATGGTGATGACTATTATAGGGAAAATGTTGATGCTGATGATGATGGTTGCTGAGGATGGTGATGGTGATGATAATGATGATGTTGATGGTGAGGATGGTGGTGATGACTATTATAGGGAAAATGTTGATGGTGATGATGGTGGTTGCTGAGGATGGTGATGGTGATGATAATGATGATGTTGATGGTGAGGATGGTGATGACTATTATAGGGAAAATGTTGATGGTGATGATGGTGGTTGCTGAGGATGGTGATGGTGATGATAATGATGATGTTGATGGTGAGGATGGTGATGACTATTATAGGGAAAATGTTGATGGTGATGATGATGGTTGCTGAGGATGGTGATGGTGATGATAATGATGATGAGGATGGTGATGACTATTATAGGGAAAATGTTGATGGTGATGATGATGGTTGCTGAGGATGGTGATGGTGATGATAATGATGATGTTGATGGTGAGGATGGTGATGACTATTATAGGGAAAATGTTGATGGTGATGATGGTGGTTGCTGAGGATGAGGATGGTGATGATAATGACGATGTTGATGGTGAGGATGGTGATGACTAGTATAGGGAAAATGTTGATGGTGATGATGATGGTTGCTGAGGATGGTGATGGTGATGATAATGATGGTGTTGATGGTGAGGATGGTGATGACTATTATAGGGAAAATGTTGATGGTGATGATGGTGGTTGCTGAGGATGAGGATGGTGATGATAATGACGATGTTGATGGTGAGGATGGTGATGACTATTATAGGGAAAATGTTGATGGTGATGATGATGGTTGCTGAGGATGGTGATGGTGATGATAATGATGATGTTGATGGTGAGGATGGTGATGATGACTATTATAGGGAAAATGTTGATGGTGATGATGGTGGTTGCTGAGGATGGTGATGGTGATGATAATGATGATGTTGATGGTGAGGATGGTGATGACTATTATAGGGAAAATGTTGATGCTGATGATGGTGGTTGCTGAGGATGGTGATGATAATGATGATGTTGATGGTGAGGATGGTGATGACGATGATGGGGGAAAATGATGATGATAATGATGGTGATGGTGATGATGGTGGTTGGTAATGATGCTTATTATGAAGATGATGAGGATGATCATAATGATGATTATGGTGAAGATGATAATAATTGTTTCTACTTTTGGCACAAGGCCAGCAATTATCCCAGTATATTACTGGTACGTTATTTTATCGACCCCCCGTAAGGATGAAAGGCAAAGTTAACCTCGACGCGATTTGAACTCAGACCGTAAAGGGACGTAACACTACTGGTGAAGCTGATAATAATTGTTTCTACTTTTGGCACAAGGCCAGCAATTATCCCAGTGTATTACTGGTACTTTATTTTATCGACCCCCGTAAGGATGAAAGGCAAAGATAACCTCGACGCGATTTGAACTCAGACCGTAAAGGGACGTAATTCTACTGGTGAAGATGATAATAATTGTTTCTACGTTAGGCACAAGGCCAGCAATTATCCCAGTACATTACTGGTACTTTATTTTATCGACCCCCGTAAGGATGAAAGGCAAAGTTAACCTCGACGGCATTTGAACTCAGACCGTAAAGGGACGTAACTCTACTGGTGAAGATGATAATAATGATGATCATAATTATGCGAAGGTGGTAATGATGATGACGATGAGGATGATGAAGTTGTTCATGATTATGAGCATTATCTTGAAGATGACAAAGATGATGATGATGATGATGATGTTGCTGATGATGGTGGTGCTGTAATGGTTAGGTAGTGGGACCGAAAGCTTCTATTTTGTTACTGACCCTATTGACACTTCTGCTGTGATTAGCATCCTTCTTTAACGTACTTTCTACTGATTTGGTAATGGTATATGTCTGGGAAACAGCAGTTGGTGTTGCTGGTAACGGTACTTTTGCTACCACATTTGATATTGATGCTACCATCCTTATTTGTACTTTAGGGAAATGGATTGGCAGTATTGGTAGAGCGTCGGACAACATGCTTTGCTGCACATAATCAAATCACTTTACATTCTAGTTCAAATCCCGCCGAGGTTAGCTTTGCCTTTCATCCTTACGGAATCCATATAATAAAGTACCAATAAAGCACTGGGGTCGATTTAGCTGACTTTCCCCTCCACCAAAATTGTTGGCCTTGTGCCTAAATCAGAAACCAATATCAACACTCAGGATATAAAAGGAAGTATTTAAATACTATGTACACTAAGATTCGTAAATTCTCAATCACAGCCAACCCCAGTGTATTTTACGCCTTCGAGTAGCTTTACAAAGTACGCCCCCCCCCCTCCCTTCGTTAGACGTTAAGGGCCGAAACATTTGCTTCAGTGTGTGTGTGTGTGGGGGGTGGGGATTTTTCTCTGAAGACCTTCTGCTCTCTTGAGAGTTTCCACCCACCACAGTGTAAGGTGTATCGTCAGAGACTCTAAGGTTCGCATATCTCCAATCACTGCCTACCCCCAGCGTCATTAGAGTAAGTAGCTTTACTACTTGCGTTCCATTGCTACAAATAAATCCTTTCAACTTACAGTGGAAGAACATCGTTTTTGACACATATTGCTCGGACCATACAAAGATAATTAATAAGCCTACATTTCCCCCACTACACAATTCAGACTAACCTACGCCAAATCATGTAACAGATCATGACACCATACTACCATTCAGAACTGTTTGCATATTTCCACAACTTTTGCTACGTGGCAAAGATATTTAGCGATGTATTTATCGCTCGCAGGAAATATATTATATATTTAAATTTTATCATGCTGTGATCATTTAAATTTCAGGTCTGCGCCCTAGTTTGAGCTTAATAGGAGCGCCGCTTAATTATATATATATAATCAGATAGGGTGTGGTAAAAACCAGCTCGACGATAACGTACCCGAATACACGATACTTGGAGTAGTAGAGTGGGTAATATGAACAAATTCAGGACCCCGACGGCTGAGCTCCGGTCGTTTCGACAGCAGCTACGTGGCTAAGATATTTAGATATGTATTGATCGCTCGTAGGAAATATATCAAGAATTGTAATTTTATCATACTGTGATCCTTTAAATTTCAGTCATATGCCTTTATGTGATCTGCGCCCTAGGTGGCCACCTAGTTGAGCTTAATAGTAGCGCCGCTTAATTTCACAATATGTTTGATATCTCATATTTATTCGATTCTTCCTCTTCAATTTTCGTGATGTTTACTTAAGTAACATAGCAGTATGAATGACGAGAAGCTAGCTACGTCTATCTTGATAGCAATTAATCATTAATACGTTAAAGTCAACGATTATTGTGGTGAATATTAATTTATATCGCTCTTAGATAATGTCGATTGCTTAAGCAAACAACCGTCGTACACATAACAACAGCCTTGATCTGCTAAAACATTAACACAAAGAAAAATAGAGAAAATCATACAGAGCGAGAGTGGGGTCATATACATATATGTGTGTGTGTGTGCGTATGTGTATTTATGTAGGTAGGTATGCATGTATGTATGTTTGCATATATATATATGTGTGTGTGTGCGTATGTGTATTTATTTATGTAGGTAGGTATGCATGTATGCATGTTTGCATATATATATATATATATATATATATATATATGTATATGTGTGTGTTTGTGCGTGTATGTATACATATATACATACATATGCACATTATATATATATATATATATATATATAATAAAATAAAACAAGGACGATTTGTTACTCCTTCATTACGTTTATTGGTTGGTATATTACTATAATTGATTCTACTATTGGCACAAGGCCAGCAATCACCCAGTGCATTACTGGTACTTTATTTTATCGACCCCATAAGGATGAAAGACAAAGTTAACCTCGGCGGGATTTGAACTCAGAATGGCAAGGGCCGTAACTCTATACGTCAAAGCATGGCGTCCGACCCTCTACCGATACTGCCACTCCACCGCCCAGAGTGTATTACTATAATACACTCTGTCAAGCTCTACACCTCGACACAGAAGAGAACCTAAACGTCGAGTGCTCACTCGGGTGAACCTGCAGTAACTCCAAGTTACACTCCCTGTATATATATATATATATATATATATATATATATATATATATATATATATATATATTTTTTTTTCTCTTTTTTAGGATCGATCGATTTTCGTCAAATCGGACCGAGGAAACAATGTTTCCGTTGGTCTTTCCAGTTGCTAATACTATCTATCGGCCGCAACTCCAGGTAGATGGAGCAACGTGAAATAAAGTGTCTTGCTCAAGGACATAACGCATCGCCTGGTCCAGGAATCGAACTCACAACCTAAAGATTGTGAATCCAATTCTCTAACAACTCAGCCACACGCTTTCACATCTATGTGTGTGTGTGTGTGTGTGTGTGTGTGTGTGTGTGTGTGTGTGTGTGTGTGTGTGTGTGTGTGTGTGTGTGTGCGAGACAAACCACAACAGAAACACAAACCCTCCATCTCAATTTTACTTTTGAAAATCATAAGAACTGTGAAAGTGGTACAGTAAATAAATATTCTTGAAATACTCCAGTTGCATTTTCAAATTAGTTTCCTTATATTTGTACTCGCGTGAGACATTTAAAAAAACCTTTATATATATATATATATATGTGTGTGTGTGAGTGTATATGTGTGTGTGAGTGTATATGTGTGTGTGTGTATGTGTGTGTGTGTATGTGTATATAGATATATATGTGTATATATATATGTGTGTATGTATGTAGGAGGTGAGTTTTATTGTATTACAATAAAGCAATGCAAATATCTGATATCTGATGAAAACGCAGATATCATCTATATGATGATATTTGTTTTTGAAATGCGCATAATAAAATACTTGGAACTCATTTAACCATCTTTTGATCTTATATTATGTGTGTATGTATATATATATATATATATGTGTGTGTATCTATGTATATATATATGTGTGTATATGTATATGTGAGTGTATATATATGTGTGTATGTATATATATGTGTCTGTGTGTGTGTATATATATGTGCATGTGTGTGTGTGTGTATATATATATATGTATATATATATATATGTATATATATATATGTATATATATATATATGTATATATATATATATATATGTGTATATATATATATGTGTATATATATATATATATGTATATATATATATATATATATATATATAGATAAATCTACCAAGAGTTTACGGTAGTGTCCAATCCGTATGAAGAACTCAATGTATTCCGGATATCATGGAAAGAAGAGATGTAATGAAAATCCACTTTCGGTGAAAGATAAACGGTATACAGAGTCAAGATAAAATATTAAACAAATAATGAACAAACAATTCCTTATATTAAACAAAAAAAGTTCACTATTTAACGATCGTTTCTAGGGTATATATGTGTTATAATTGGTATGCATATTTAACAGATCTATGTACAAAATTATACAAAATTATACAAATTATCAAGATTAAATATACATACCTAACTCATATATACGCCGTCTTCAGAAATAATGAAGTATATTTATTGATAATAACAACAATTCAAAATATCAGTTCAAAATTGACCAATGAAAACACAAAGGGTTAAAAGCAGTTTGGTGTGTGTATATACATGTAAAAACCTTACACATATTTTACAATAATGTGTGTATAATTTGTATGTGCATACTAAAAAGATGGATGCAAACAAAAAATTTCAAGGTTAATATCTCTGTAAGCTTAATGCGCTGATAAGATACGCAATGATACTTATGGAGTCAAGCATATAAATATATTTTTTTCATACTCACACATATCAGTATAATCACACATACATGTGCGTATATGCATAAATATACACATAACCACGAACATACAAACACACACACTCCCCCACTCACATTTATATATGTGGATATAAAATCATAAGCAAATAGAAATTAAGTCACTCACATAAAAACACTGGTACACACATTTCAAGATCAAGATACAGAAATTAGGTGGGAGGGGGGGGGGGGGAGGGGTCAGTATTAGATTGTCAGACCAGACCGCCTAATATAAATGTATCTATAAATTAAGAAAAATAAAAAAATAAAAACAATAAAATATAATAAATATAATATAATGTACATACACATACAGATATACATACACATACATACATGTACGCGCACATAGAGATATTTACACATACATACATACACACATACCTATACAGTCATACACACACATACATTTACACGAACATACACATACACATATAAAAAGATATAAATACACACACACTCACACGCAACACATACACACATACACATATATATATATATATATATATATATACACATATATACACACACACATAGACTCATATATATATATATACACATACACATATATATACAAACATATATATCCACACACTCATACCACCATAAATACACATACAAACACCCACACGTATATATATATATATATATATATATATCCACATACACACACGTACACATATATATATATATACATATATACACATACATATATATATATACACACACATAAAAAACAGACATGCACATATATATATATATATATAAATATATTTCATTACTCTTATATATACACATAGTATATATACATACACAACCTCACTTATACACATATACACATAAGTTATATTACAATAATAATAAAGAATAATATATATATATATATATATATACATACACATATACATATATACATATATATATATATATATACATACATACATACACATACATACATACACCTAAATATATACATACATAAATACACACATACGAATAAAGACATATATTCACACATAGACACCTATATACACATATATATATATATATATATATATATATATATATATATATACATATATATATATATATATATATATACACATACACACACACACACACACACAGACACACATACACACTCACATATATATATATATATATGTGTATGTGAGTGTGCGCAAATACACATATATATACACACACACATACAAACACACACAAACACATACATATGCATACGTGCACACACACACACATATATCACATAGATACGAAGATAAACATATAAATAGAGAGACATACAAATATATACAGAACCCATATACACATACATACAAACACGCATATATATATACATACATATATACACATATATATATTCCTATATACAAGCATACACATACATACACATATATACATATACATACACATATACATACCACACATTCACATACACATACATATATAATACATATATATACATATATATACATACATATGTATGTACAATCATATATACACACTCAATCTTACATTATATTTACATGCTCATATATGTATTTTTATATTTAGAAATAAATACCAAAACCTATATAGACACCCACCTACACATATATTCATACATATACGCTTACAAAAACAGATGATAATAGTATGGGGGAAAGGGGGGGTTTGGAGAAGGGGATCAAAGTAAATATATGTTTCAAGAAACATATAATATTTTCCGTATCTTAATTCAATGTATGTTCTTACATATTTTCAGTGCTAGGAAATACGAAATCTATGCATCTCAAAATAAAAAAGTATACCATTAATCATATGTTAACTAAACCAAAGATAGTCAACATATTGATTTCCAAGGTGTAAATTAGTTAGGTTTATAATATTTGAAGCAGAATTATGAAGTCAAACAGTAGTAGATTATTAATTACATTATAACTAAATTAAAGTTAATAACGTTATGGTATCAATATTAGGAGATGAATTTAGTAATAGGGAAAAGAAACCCAAATAAAAATAAAATAAAGTATTACATCGGTAGTAGCATATAAATTATATGTTAACTAAATTAAAAATTATATATTTATTTCAATAGTATACGTTAATTAGTATATGTTAATTAGGTATACAATACATAAAGCAGATATTGTATTTCATCAATAGCATAATATAATTATATGCAAATAAAAATCAAAATTAAAACGCATACATATACATATACATACACATACACATACATATACATATACACACATATATATATATATATACATATATATACACATATATACATATATAGTCACATAAATATACATAGAGATACACATACAACACACACATATACATATACATATAGATATACATATCTTTTTCAAAAAATTGCACAGAATATATTAACTAGGTATATATCCAAAACACATCCCATTCTATGATTACATGACATTCTGCAATTCGTCTGTACAAGGATACTAATTTTAAGCAAATTAAAATTAAAGTTTTAGGTTGATTAAAACTAAAACCAAATAATAAATATATTTCCAAAATGTATATTAATTAGGTCTATAATACTAAAAATTCTTTCTCCGTCATAGGATACATGATATTATTTTGTTATATTTTATCTGTAAAAGAATTATAATAAAAAAAATTATAATAAAAGGTTAAAATAAATTAAAATTAATCTATAAATTAAATTACTGAGTATATATTAGTAATATTTAAAGGTTTTTCAAAATTTATGATTACATAATATTTTCTCATCTGTAATAAAATATTAATTAAATTAAATTTATAGGTTAACTAACATTTAAATTAAATTAAATTCTAGAATAATGTTATTAATTAGGTTTATAATATTTAAATGTTTTTTTTAATTTATGATTACACGATATAATTAATTCCTGTCTTTTATTTAATAAGATATCCCTAGACTTCATTATTTCAAATAGTTCTTGGGAACATAATCTACATTCCTTTCTATTATTTTGATAAGGGGTGGCTCTTTTGAGCACACTCCAGGTCAAATCATATTTTATATTTTTATTTTTATAACTATTGATTTTTTCTGCTAGAGATGTTGTATTAGCCAGTGCGGCATTTTTAAAACTATGTTTGTGGGTATTATACCTTGTCTTAAAATTGTTAGAGGTAGCTCCTATATATGAGCAAATAGAATCTTTAGTTTTAACATTACATTTATAGACTATGTTGTTAACAAGACAATTCCCTTTTAATGGGCAGTTTGTTTTGTTTCTACAGTTACATCCTTTCGTTAATTCTGTATTTGAGGAGATATTATTGTTAATTTGATGTACTGGTGGTATACTTATGGTTTTCTTACATTTATATGCATTATATGCACTTATATTTTGTTTTATGTTATTTGTTGTAGAGTATGAGAATTTAACTGTAGACCTATTTAAGATTTGATGGTATTTGTGGTTTGGCGGGAAGTTTTTCTCAAGGATATAAAAAAATTTTTTAGCAATATTATCCTTAACTTGTAAATTAAAAGGAGCATTATACCAAGTAACTCGTCTATTACGGTTTCTATGTTGTTTATTATTTTTATTATTTTTATATGTTGTATCATGATTTTTACTAGGAGGATTAATGTTAATGATCTCACCACAACTATTTTTAGTTATATTTGTAGATTTAGGTGTTTTATCTTTTTTATTAGGAGTTTTATTATTAATATTTATTATAGTTGTATGATGAGTAGTTTTTTGAGGGTTACTATACTTTATATTAGAAGATTTAGTATTTTGGGGTATACTGTGGGTGGCATTTAGGTGTGTACTTTTCATTTGGTGTTTGTTGGTAATATTATGCTGTATGCTTTCAGTATTTTTAGTAGAAGGTATATACTCTAATCTATTTTTGTGGCCACTTCTATCTAGAGCTTCATTATAAAAGGTCGCATTTTTATCAAATACATCTTGGTTAGAAGAAAGGTTAGAAATTCTAAGTGATATATTATATGCAAGGTTTTTAAGGATAGATTTAGGGTGATTAGATTGTGAGTGTATGTAATGTAAGTTTTGGTTAGGTTTATGGTAAGGTTGGTATATACCCGTAGCTAAATCTAAAGTTATATCTAGGAAATTTACTACTTTACTTGTTTTTTCAAAAGTAATATTAAGATTATAATAGTCTTTAAGGAAAGTTCTAATATGCTTTTTGTTTTTTTCGATTTCTGAAAGGCTAAGGTTGTTAGAAAGAAGAAGACAGTCATCACGATATAAACCACCTTTGAGGTGGGGAAAAGAGGCATTTATGTTGAAAAGGAGAAAGAGGCCCACAAGATCAGTAATTTGGGCGGAATCGCTTGAACCCATAGTAATATCAAAAAGATTACTGTATGTGTTTCTGGTCCAGTATTCATTCTGAAATTCAATAAGTGTTTGTCTAGCATGTGTAATAATGTTAATGTCATCCGAAGTTAAATTAGATCTATTTTTAGCAAATATTAATGCTTTGTTCAGGAGTATGGGTGATATAGAAGAATAGTAATTATCTATATCAAATTGTAGGAAAGAAGCAGAAGATTTACACCTAATATTTTTAAACCAATTAATTACCTGGGAGGTGTTTTCCCAGAGTGGTAAAATAACGTATTTTCTTATTTGTGGGATGACTCTATCTAAAATTTTTTTGCTAATTATTCCAATATCTGATTTGGAGGGACATATAAGTCTAATAGAAGGATTAGAGTTAAAGTTAGATTTGTGATCTTTCAGGTTGAAGTGTGGTCTTTTCAATGCCAAAGGTTCAGTTCTATCTTCAATATTTAGTTTTTTTACTATGTTGTGTGTTTTGTTGTTGATGTTGGTGAGTGACACATTATTAGATTTTTTATAATTTTTTCTGAGTTCTTTATATATGAACTCATTATAATGTTCAATATCCATATGATACAAGTTACCAGTTTTGTCCGAGTGGACATGGATTTTTTTAGATTGATTCTACCCTATTGGACCTAAAAAAGTCTAAAAAAATCCATGTCCACTCGGACAAAACTGGTAACTTGTATCATATGGATATTGAACATTATAATGAGTTCATATATAAAGAACTCAGAAAAAATTATAAAAAATCTAATAATGTGTCACTCACCAACATCAACAACAAAACACACAACATAGTAAAAAAACTAAATATTGAAGATAGAACTGAACCTTTGGCATTGAAAAGACCACACTTCAACCTGAAAGATCACAAATCTAACTTTAACTCTAATCCTTCTATTAGACTTATATGTCCCTCCAAATCAGATATTGGAATAATTAGCAAAAAAATTTTAGATAGAGTCATCCCACAAATAAGAAAATACGTTATTTTACCACTCTGGGAAAACACCTCCCAGGTAATTAATTGGTTTAAAAATATTAGGTGTAAATCTTCTGCTTCTTTCCTACAATTTGATATAGATAATTACTATTCTTCTATATCACCCATACTCCTGAACAAAGCATTAATATTTGCTAAAAATAGATCTAATTTAACTTCGGATGACATTAACATTATTACACATGCTAGACAAACACTTATTGAATTTCAGAATGAATACTGGACCAGAAACACATACAGTAATCTTTTTGATATTACTATGGGTTCAAGCGATTCCGCCCAAATTACTGATCTTGTGGGCCTCTTTCTCCTTTTCAACATAAATGCCTCTTTTCCCCACCTCAAAGGTGGTTTATATCGTGATGACTGTCTTCTTCTTTCTAACAACCTTAGCCTTTCAGAAATCGAAAAAAACAAAAAGCATATTAGAACTTTCCTTAAAGACTATTATAATCTTAATATTACTTTTGAAAAAACAAGTAAAGTAGTAAATTTCCTAGATATAACTTTAGATTTAGCTACGGGTATATACCAACCTTACCATAAACCTAACCAAAACTTACATTACATACACTCACAATCTAATCACCCTAAATCTATCCTTAAAAACCTTGCATATAATATATCACTTAGAATTTCTAACCTTTCTTCTAACCAAGATGTATTTGATAAAAATGCGACCTTTTATAATGAAGCTCTAGATAGAAGTGGCCACAAAAATAGATTAGAGTATATACCTTCTACTAAAAATACTGAAAGCATACAGCATAATATTACCAACAAACACCAAATGAAAAGTACACACCTAAATGCCACCCACAGTATACCCCAAAATACTAAATCTTCTAATATAAAGTATAGTAACCCTCAAAAAACTACTCATCATACAACTATAATAAATATTAATAATAAAACTCCTAATAAAAAAGATAAAACACCTAAATCTACAAATATAACTAAAAATAGTTGTGGTGAGATCATTAACATTAATCCTCCTAGTAAAAATCATGATACAACATATAAAAATAATAAAAATAATAAACAACATAGAAACCGTAATAGACGAGTTACTTGGTATAATGCTCCTTTTAATTTACAAGTTAAGGATAATATTGCTAAAAAATTTTTTTATATCCTTGAGAAAAACTTCCCGCCAAACCACAAATACCATCAAATCTTAAATAGGTCTACAGTTAAATTCTCATACTCTACAACAAATAACATAAAACAAAATATAAGTGCATATAATGCATATAAATGTAAGAAAACCATAAGTATACCACCAGTACATCAAATTAACAATAATATCTCCCCAAATACAGAATTAACGAAAGGATGTAACTGTAGAAACAAAACAAACTGCCCATTAAAAGGGAATTGTCTTGTTAACAACATAGTCTATAAATGTAATGTTAAAACTAAAGATTCTATTTGCTCATATATAGGAGCTACCTCTAACAATTTTAAGACAAGGTATAATACCCACAAACATAGTTTTAAAAATGCCGCACTGGCTAATACAACATCTCTAGCAGAAAAAATCAATAGTTATAAAAATAAAAATATAAAATATGATTTGACCTGGAGTGTGCTCAAAAGAGCCACCCCTTATCAAAATAATAGAAAGGAATGTAGATTATGTTCCCAAGAACTATTTGAAATAATGAAGTCTAGGGATATCTTATTAAATAAAAGACAGGAATTAATTATATCGTGTAATCATAAACTAAAAAAAACATTTAAATATTATAAACCTAATTAATAACATTATTCTAGAATTTAATTTAATTTAAATGTTAGTTAACCTATAAATTTAATTTAATTAATATTTTATTACAGATGAGAAAATATTATGTAATCATAAATTTTGAAAAACCTTTAAATATTACTAATATATACTCAGTAATTTAATTTATAGATTAATTTTAATTTATTTTAACCTTTTATTATAATTTTTTTTATTATAATTCTTTTACAGATAAAATATAACAAAATAATATCATGTATCCTATGACGGAGAAAGAATTTTTAGTATTATAGACCTAATTAATATACATTTTGGAAATATATTTATTATTTGGTTTTAGTTTTAATCAACCTAAAACTTTAATTTTAATTTGCTTAAAATTAGTATCCTTGTACAGACGAATTGCAGAATGTCATGTAATCATAGAATGGGATGTGTTTTGGATATATACCTAGTTAATATATTCTGTGCAATTTTTTGAAAAAGATATGTATATCTATATGTATATGTATATGTGTGTGTTGTATGTGTATCTCTATGTATATTTATGTGACTATATATGTATATATGTGTATATATATGTATATATATATATATATGTGTGTATATGTATATGTATGTGTATGTGTATGTATATGTATATGTATGCGTTTTAATTTTGATTTTTATTTGCATATAATTATATTATGCTATTGATGAAATACAATATCTGCTTTATGTATTGTATACCTAATTAACATATACTAATTAACGTATACTATTGAAATAAATATATAATTTTTAATTTAGTTAACATATAATTTATATGCTACTACCGATGTAATACTTTATTTTATTTTTATTTGGGTTTCTTTTCCCTATTACTAAATTCATCTCCTAATATTGATACCATAACGTTATTAACTTTAATTTAGTTATAATGTAATTAATAATCTACTACTGTTTGACTTCATAATTCTGCTTCAAATATTATAAACCTAACTAATTTACACCTTGGAAATCAATATGTTGACTATCTTTGGTTTAGTTAACATATGATTAATGGTATACTTTTTTATTTTGAGATGCATAGATTTCGTATTTCCTAGCACTGAAAATATGTAAGAACATACATTGAATTAAGATACGGAAAATATTATATGTTTCTTGAAACATATATTTACTTTGATCCCCTTCTCCAAACCCCCCCTTTCCCCCATACTATTATCATCTGTTTTTGTAAGCGTATATGTATGAATATATGTGTAGGTGGGTGTCTATATAGGTTTTGGTATTTATTTCTAAATATAAAAATACATATATGAGCATGTAAATATAATGTAAGATTGAGTGTGTATATATGATTGTACATACATATGTATGTATATATATGTATATATATGTATTATATATGTATGTGTATGTGAATGTGTGGTATGTATATGTGTATGTATATGTATATATGTGTATGTATGTGTATGCTTGTATATAGGAATATATATA
>CAXHJY010000353.1:40000-42500 GCA_964016885.1 Eledone cirrhosa | reverse complement strand
GGGAAACGGACAAGTCATGAGTTCTTGAAACACCTGCCTGTTCCCCAGGGGACCTTGTTGTATAAGAAGCTGTCTGATGATGTCACAGCACCGGGTACACAGAATCGTGTGGCCACTGCCGTCATTGAAATATGTATCACAGCCTTACCAATAAAGGACTTAAACATCTGATACTACTTCGCATTTTCTCATTTTAAATATACTCTGATTTTCCTATGTGGAAAAAATGCGTCGAGTCCTTGATTTGAATTGCATCAATATTTAACGTAAAATTATATATATATAAGTATATATATATATATATATATATATATATATATATATATATATGTATGTATGTATGTGTGTGTGCGCGTACGTATGTATACAAGTGGTCAAATTCTACTTGGTAAGTTGAATGGTATTTTCAGGTCACCACATTAAAAAAATTTTAAATATATTTATACTGAGATGTTGTGATTCGGATTCTTTTTTTGCTGCTCGAGGAGGTTATTTTCAATAAACTCTATATATTATATTCTAAAGTTATTTACGTATATTTACAATTATGTTGCTGGTCAATAAAGTTAGCAGTTTTGTTATTAAAAGCTTTTTTTTTTTATTTGCTTCCAAACTTATGCCTCACCTCTGTATATATATATATCTTTAGGTTTGTTGGGTCACCACTGGATAGAACTTGTCATTCCGTATGGTCAAACCTGGTGTAATATTGTGAAGAGTACTCAACGCAGTGCAGTTCACCCATCTTCGTTTGTGTAGTTGGTGGTGCGAATACGGAGTTAATTATAAATGCAATAACAGGAGTGGTGGTAGCGCATTGTAAGCCTTCGCCCCCTCACCAGATATTCATTGGTAGTTTTTCAGTTGCCGACACTTTGAGGGCGGCTGGCTGAGAAGCTAGTCGGTCAGCCGTCCCCTCTGTCTCTGATTTTTCGGACCCATGGCCATTCCTTTGTTATATTACAATACCTGATGATATCACCGGATTCATATGGAACCCGGTCATTGAAATGATCATAGTGTAATAAACCTTTCAAGGATTTACACCAGTCCAGCCTCCTGTTATTTCATGAATATATATATATATATATATATATATATATATTATATATATATATATTATATATATATATATTATATATATATATATATATTATATATATATATATATATATATATAATATATATATTTATATATATATATATATATAATATTTATATATATATATATAATATATATATATATATATTATATATATATAATATATATATTTATATATATATATATATATATATAATATATTTATATATTTATATATATATATATATATATATATATATATATATATATATATATATATATATATACCGTATTTCCCGGCGCCGACGACGCTTCGGCCTCGAGGACGCATCCTAATTTCAACAACCAAAAATTTGAAAAAAAATAATAAACAACCATGCATCTCCAGGATGCATGGTAGATTTTTTAGACATATCTTAGGGAAAAGGTAGCGTCTTCGACGCCGGGAAATGCGGGATATATTATTTTAATCAAATTATTAGATATATAAAGCGTAAAGACTCCCTTCGGTCATGAATAACCATGTGATTTACACCGAGAAAGTTCCCTTCCGAGGCACAAGTCCGGGCAAGGTCGTTTGTAGAAGGCCAGAAGTCACCCATGCATACAACACACCCCCTATCTACGCCACCAATATTGTCCAAGGGAAAGGCAGCGACGGATACAGCTTGGCACCAGTGTCGTGGTAACTCATTTCTACAGCTGAGTGAACTGAAGCAGCGTGAAATAAAGTGTCTTGCTCAAGGACACATCGTAAAGCCCGGTCCGAGAATCGAACTCACAACCTCTTGATTTTAAACCCCACACCACACACACACACATATATATATTAACTATTTTCCCATTTTTACGTTATAGTCACTTAGATATTATGAAATACTGTTGGCTTCACGCTCACAATAATTTCTATACTTTAATTAATTTATAAATATATATATATATGATATAGATATGACTCCAGTTCCCCAGTGAATTAACAACCCAGCAAGGAACTGGGCATATCAGAGTATTGACAATATCATACACCTAAACAACATATGTACTTGTCTATACCATACTAATTCAAACTGCCTGAAGAGGTCACAGCCAAAGATGGCTGTCACTGAAATATATATAGCAGTAATAAACGAAGCTAAATTTTAATCATTTGACTTTTATTTAACTTTATTTTACACTACTCCGGAGTAATCAAACCAACCTGCGCACTTCGTCGAGTGCTCCAGCCTGCATACTGAGGTGTTGGTATACAACCAACATAAACTCAAAATCTCTATATATATATATATATGTATGTATGTATGCATGTATGTATGTATGTATGTATGTGAGTGTGTTTTTCCATGCATGGATTACACTGTTAGTACATTTCATTGATTTTCTTGTGATTGAAGACGCCGAAAGGTCAAAGGTTTAGGTGAT
>CAXHJY010000353.1:27500-30000 GCA_964016885.1 Eledone cirrhosa | reverse complement strand
ATCTAATTCCAGGTGTTGAAATGGCAACAGATTAGCGATTGGGCCTCGACTCTCTCTAATATAGTCTCACTCCTCTATCTACTATTCCAAAAATCGAGTACTCTATTGAATAATGGTCTAACTATTTAAAAACTCGTTTAATCTTGGTATATATATATATAAAAGAGAGAGATGTATATATACATACAGATATATGTTCGGATGTAGCTGTCGAAACGGCCGGAGCTCAGCCGTCGGGGCTCTGAATCTTTTTTTATATATATATATATATATAAAAGGAGAGAAAGAGAGACAAGAACAGAAAGAGTAAAATAATTAGATAGACACTCATCTATAAATCTTTTTAAACAAACATAGATCAATTTTCATTTCCAAGTGACGTATTTATTCATTTATGTAATCACACACTTATTTCACTATCTTGAACAGGAAAATATATATTCCAAAGTCCATTAACCCATCTCTATGATACCATCTTTATCACTGTTGACAATTTTACCTTTCAGGCAATATGGCGGTAAATCAAGTTTCTGCCGCAACATTTTCTAGAAATTGTTTTAGTTTTCATATTATACATATATATATATATATACATGTTTTTTTTTAATATATATACACGTATACACACAGACACACACACATGTATGTGTGTGTGTATATGAGGGTGAAAATGTGGGTGTGTAAACTTGTCTTTAACATCGCCTTTCTTTATTCCAGTTACTTCTGTGAGCCAACACACTTATACTTGTCCTCCTCCTCTTTCAATCTTTTCTATATTTCCTCTACCTGTCACCCACCTCGTGGATTGTCTCTCTGTTGAACACAGGCCGCCAGTCACTGTCCAGCATTTGGCTGTTTTAACGGTTGTTCTAGTGACGAGTTTTCTCATTTTTATATGTATAATATATATATATATACGAGGTGGGTCAGAAAAGTTCCAGGACCGATGTCACAAAAGATTTATTTCAAACCCAAACTTCACACTAAGAGTGTTCTCCTTCAAAGTAATCCCCCTGGAGTCTAATGCACTTTTCCATCCTTTTCTGCCACTCTTGCATGCACTCCTGGAAGGATTCTTCCGGGATCCTCTGCAGTTCCGTCGTCACGGCCTTTTTGATGTCGTCCACGTCTTCAAAACGGGTCCCCTCCGGGTCGTACTCGAAGATCCATGATTCATCACCGGTGATGACTGTCTCTAGCAAGTCTGGTTCGTTTTCAAGACGCTCGAGGATGTCCTGGCACACTTGTATGCGTCGACCCTTCTGGTCATCGTTCAGCAGTTTTGGCACCATCTTCGCGCAGACTTTCCGCATGTCCAAATCTTCCGTGAGAATCTTCCAGACGCTGTCCCGATTCATGCCCAGCTCATTTGCCATCAGTCGAACAGTCAGCCGACGATCGCTACGCACCATCTGCCTAACTCGCTTAACGTTGACCTCAGTCCTGGTTGTTGAGGGCGTTCCGCTCCTGGGTCATCTTCCACTCCTCGCGTCCTTCTTTAGACCTCTTGCACCACTCAAAAGCACGTGAGCGTGACATCGTCTCATCTCCATACACTTGCTGCAGCAATCTCAGTGCTTCTGACAGAGTTTTCAAGTTTGTTCGTTGTTCTGTGCTCATTGCTTGACGACCTGAAACAGAGCACATGTATATAAAATTATGAAGAAAAAGGTTTGATCCCTGCAGAGAGCTAAGATTATAGTTACATACTCCAGGGGGATTACTCTGAAGGAGAAATCTCTTAGTGTGAAGTTTGGGTTTGAAGTAAATCTTTTGTGACATCAGTCCTGGAACTTTTCTGACCCACCTCGTATATATATATATATATATATATATATATATATAGAAGTGGTTACACAACAGTTAGTTCACCATACCGAGAAAAATTGTTTCACCTTGCGGATCTTCAGATCGGGATGTATATGGTTATAGGAACAGGACAACCGTACGAACGGGCATGCGCAGAAACTCGACTCGGTCATTTCACACAGGCAATAGTAGATGCGTGCGGGGCTGTAAGTGAGATAACTGCGAAAGTCCGGAAAGTTTTTTGCTTGAAAATAAAATAAAAAATTTTTTAAATAAAATTACAAAGAATCAGTCCGGAGTCTTGTAGTTATGTAATAGATGTTTGGTGACGTGTGGACAGTCCCTTGGACTGAGTACTCTACCACTACGGATATTACCTTCCAGTGTTCCACCACTATATATATGTATATTAGCTCTACACATCATCACAGAAGTGAACCTAAACATCGAGTGCTCACCCGGGTGAACCTGCAGTAACTCCTAGTTACACCCACTGGATATATATATATATATATATATACATATATATATATATATATATATATATAAACAAAATTTAATATAGAAATGGCTTCTACAGGACTAGAACTGTTGCCTTCAAATGAAACCATCAAGGCTTTCCTGATGATTTCCTTTGAAGGAAACAGTTCTAGTCCTGTTGTAACCATTCCTATATGAAATGTTGTTGTAT
>CAXHJY010000353.1:0-25000 GCA_964016885.1 Eledone cirrhosa | reverse complement strand
TTCACTTCAATTTATTATAATAAATTTATAAATTTAGGAATTTATAAATTTCCGGTTGGTTGGTTGGTTCCACAACCAGATGATTGTTTATATATTGTGTGTTTCTTATTGGGAACATGACCCTCCAAAAGTATAACAATATCGGTTTCAACACACGTTTTCAGATAAAGAATCTTGCTAAACAAATTCAGAAACGAAATATATGTATATATATATATATTTGAGAGAAAGAGATTTCATTTTCCTATAAAGCATAGACGTCAATGTTGGAATTATGTTGCAAGACCTATTTACTATATTAATTCCAAAAACTCCATTAAGTCGATTAACAATTCTAATACTCGAGTAGTTATATTGGCTTGATTGAGAATTATGTTAAAGTTCCATTTATCAGCATATTATACAAATATGAAATCCGAAGGAAAATTTGCATTTCTCCTCACATTTATTTTTTAAAGGATTCTGGATTTGTAGCATTTAAAATATGATTGACGATATTTGGTCATGTTGTACCATTTGTAGATGATAGCTTTCATTTATATCTTTACTGAAAACTTCGTATTAGGGAGTCATCGTTGGTATTATTTCAAGCTTGCAATGTATAGAGCAAAGACTCCGATGTGTTAGGCTACTTCAGACATTCTTCAAAGTAATTGTGTAGTAGTTATGTGAAGACGTGTGGCTGAGTGGTTAGGGAATTGGATTCGCAATCGTGAGGGTGTGATTTCGATTCCCAGACCGGGTTATGCGTTATGTCCTTGAGCAAGACACTTTATTTCACGTTGCTTCTTTTTCCTGGATTTGCGACCGACAAATAGTATTAGCAATTGAAAAGACCAATGGAAACATTGTATACTAGGTCCAATTTGACGAGCGCCACCCCATTCGTTAAAGCGAATGAGGTTTGGGATCTTGTTGATCGACTGTCGATATGTATCATAGATTCGAATAACTGATTGAAGGAGGGGTATGAGGTTGGTGGGGCGATAAAAACAGTTGGCGTAAACCCGGGTGGCTAAGAACATTACACGGGACATCCATGGAGGCATATAGCTTAGTGGTTAGAGCATTGGCCTTGCAATCGAAAGGTTGTGAGTTCAATTCACAGACCGGGTGATGTGTTGTTTCCTTGAGCAAGACACTTTATTTCCCATTGCTCCAGTTTACTCAGCTGTAGAAATGAGATGATAGGACTGGGGGCCATATCATTCCACTGCAAAGTGGTCGTGGAGGTGCCACGGCAAAAAGGCACACAGCCCACACAGTAAAGTGAACGTGTAGGCGCCACGGAAAAAAAGCACCCAGCACTCATTGTAAATGAGGTTGGTGTTAGGAAGGGTATCCAGCTGTAGAAATCAAGCCAGAATCAGTTCCAGTCCCATTCTTGCAAGCAGGGAAAAGCGGACGTAAAATGAAATGATGATGAAATGAGCCATCCTGGTAGGTCTTCTTCCGTTCTAACTAAGTCGTCTAGCTGAGCAGGCTTGTGGTTACCCAGCTGCTGGCTTTGGGCTGTCGGAGCTGTGTTGTAGCTGGAGATCGCATTTTGCAACATTATAAATATATATATATAAATAGAGAGAGACGAGGTGACGGGGTGGTAGATATGATTTGATCTATTATCTATTTTATGTGACTTATTTTAAACAACATATCAATATATGTGTGCGTATTATATATATATATATATATAGAGAGAGAGAGAGAGAGGGGGTGAGAGGGATAGAGATAGATAGTTATATATATATAAATGCGCCCATATGGGCAAATTCTCGCCCACAACTTTTCACACACTTAAACTCACGCATACTCACAATTACACAAGCTTACACACTTCTACACTGTTAACTGGAGGGTGCCAACAATTGACAAGAAAACAGTATGGTTCCGAAGTGTCTAGCATTCTAGGGAAGAGAAGAAGCATTTAATCAACGTACTTGGTGTTATTTGCTGTAACTGCTTTTCAGCGTTTATTTCGCTCGCTTTATGTCGTAACTTGGCAACGAATAATTTGAAGAGAAATTACTGCCTTTTTGGTGTCAGCAACCAAAACAATATCAGGAGACAAATAATGTGATTGACTTTTTTTCTTCCTGATAACTCTTGTTGGTGTGAAAATACAATTGTTTGTAATTTATCTATATTTTTTATTTTATTTTATTTTATTTTATTTTATTTTATTTTATTTTATTTTATTTTTTATTATTTAGCTTATCGGTAGAGCCTAGGACACTATGCTTAGCAGCACAGTTATGGCCCTTTACGTTCTTAGTTCAAATCCCGCCGAGGTTAGCTTTGCCTTTCATCCTTACAGGGTCGATAAAATAAAGTATCAGTCATGCACTGGGGTCAATTTAATCAAATTTCCCCGCCCCCAAAATTGCTGGCCTTGTGCTTATAGTAGAAATCATTATTTGGCTGTATGGGTAGATCCTCGGACACTATGCTTAACAGCATAGTTACGGCCCTTTACGTTCTGAGTTCAAATCTGGCCGAGGTTAACTTTGCTTTTCATTCTTACGGGGTCGATAAAATAAAGCACCAGTAATACACTGGGGTCGATTTAATCGACTTCACCATCGCCCGAAAGTGCTGGCCTTGTACCTAAATCAGAAACCATTGTTATTTCGGTTTTATTTAGTTTTCCTTACTCCACACAAATTGATGTCTAAAAGACGGAGACAAATACAGGGTGGTCCAAAAAGATGTATCCATTTTATTTTCGCTATCATTTCTCATAAAATTAACCCAGGATAGAGCAACACCGCATTGCTCCAATGCTTCACTCGAATACTTCCCTGAAGACAGACTCATCTCCCGTCGTACGGACCACACTTGGCCTGCACATTCTCCAGACCTATCCCCTTTAGATTATTTTCTGTGGGGATACCTAAAAACAGGGTCTATGCTAACAATCCCCAAACTATTGATGCGCTCAAGAATAACATTCGAACAGAGATCAGGAGAATTCCCCATGACATGTTGGACAGGGTCATTACAAACTTCGAGTAGCCACAGTGATTCAGCGCCAAGGAGTTTGGATCGAGCACATTATAAACTATTGAGTTGTGCTCGCAAAATGGTGGTATGCGACGAAAAAACTTACACCACACAAAACTCACATGTCTGTAAGACAGGTCTATGAAAAAAAAATGTAAAGTTTTCCTTTCAATAGAAAATGCTACGTTATCAAAAATAGATACATCTTTTTCGACCACCCTCTATATAGAAATCTATCTTATTGATGCCATTAACACTGATTATTGTACATTGATTGTCGCCCGTCCTACTCCACCACCATGCCATTCTCCCCTTCATCTTCAAAACCCTTCTTATGTTTATTCTTCTATTTTAAAATCGGTGGATTGTAATCATTAGAGCGTCGGACAACATGTTTTATTGAATATTTTTAAGTCCCTTTACATTCTTAGTTCGAATCCCGCCGAGGTTAGCTTTGCCTTTTATCCTGATGGGGTCGATAAAATAAAGCACCAGTAATGTACTGGGGTCGGTTTAATCGAATTTCGCCTCCGCTTCAAACATTGCTGGCCTTGTACTTACAGTAGAAAATATTATTATTATTATTACCAGGGCGGTGAATTGGCAGTATCGGTAGAGGGATGGACGCCATGCTTTCTAGCATAGTTATGTCCCTTTACGATCTGAGTTCAAATTCTTCCGATGTTAACTTTGCCTTTCATCCTTACGGGGTCGATAAAATAAAGTACCAGTAATGTACTGCGTAATTGCTGGCCTTGTGCCGAAAGTAGAAACAATTATTATTATTATTACGAGGGTGCTGGATTGGCAGTATCGGTAGAGCGTCAGACAACATGCTTTGTGTCAAAGAGTTACGTCTCTTAGCGTTCTCGGCGGACAGAATAGAGAAGGCTGGCTACCCGGCGGCTCCGGCGGACAGAATAGAGAAGGTATTTCCTTGGAGGGTGGTGATGGAGACTCACTGGAAGAGCCATTCCAGCTGGCGCCCTTGGTTTGTGGTGCTACCAAACTCCGTACACCCCACCATGTCTGATATTGGCAACATTTTGTTAGATGTCGAAGGGTGAAGGTCATCTTAAATGAAATGAAACTGCTTCAGTCAGTCTATGGACCTGATTATTAAGTCAATCTAGTTGACATATCAACAACATATTTTTTCTATTTTATTAAATCTCTCTATCCAAAGCAATCAATCATCGGTGACCGTCTGCCACAGTTGAACTTGTCATCATCATCTTCGTCGTCGTCAATAATATCATCATCATCATCGTCGTCATCACCATCATTATGATCATCATCATCATCGCCATCATCATCATATTCGCCATTATCACCATCACAAATATCCTTTCCACCACCACTACTGTTCCTGCTGTTGGTTGGGTGTTGTTAATGTTAATGATGTTGTTGTTGTTGTTGTTGTTGGGACTGTTGATCTTGGTTATGTTGTTACTAGACCGTGGAATGGCAATAATCGGTAGAGCGATGGACAACATATTTGTGGGTATAGATTTTCAAACCTTTACGTTCTGAGTTCAGATCCAACTGAGATTAGCTTTGCCTTTCATCCATACGGGGTCGATCAAATGAAGTACCAGTAATGCACGGGGGTCGATTTAATAGACTTGCCTACGTCCCAAATCGACATTTTCTTCCCTGACAAAATTGTTGACATTGTCCCTAAATCTGAAATCGTTCTTACTGTTGTTAAAGGTAATGATACTGTTAGGGCTGGCCTTGTTGTTGTTGTTGTTGTTTTGTTTCTGTTGTATTGTTATTGTTGATGTTGCTGGCAATGTTTTTACTTTTGTTGTTGTTGTGGTGGTTGTGGTGGAGGTTGCACTACTGGTGGTGTTGGTGGTGGTGGTGGTTGTATTGCTGATGGTGTTGGTGGTGGAGGTTGTACGGCTGGTGGTGTTGGTGGTGGAGTTTGTACTGCTGGTGGTGTTGGTGGTGGTGGTTGTATTGCTGACGGTGTTGGTGGTGGAGGTTGTACTGCTGGTGGTGTTGGTGGTGGAGGTTGTACTGCTGGTGGTGTTGGTGGTGGTGGTGGTTGTATTGCTGATGGTGTTGGTGGTGGAGGTTGTACGGCTGGTGGTGTTGGTGGTGGAGTTTGTACTGCTGGTGGTGTTGGTGGTGGTGGTTGTATTGCTGACGGTGTTGGTGGTGGAGGTTGTACTGCTGGTGGTGTTGGTGGTGGTGGTGGTTGTATTGCTGATGGTGTTGGTGGTGGAGGTTGTACGGCTGGTGGTGTTGGTGGTGGAGTTTGTACTGCTGGTGGTGTTGGTGGTGGTGGTTGTATTGCTGACGGTGTTGGTGGTGGAGGTTGTACTGCTGGTGGTGTTGGTGGTGGAGGTTGTACGGCTGGTGGTGTTGGTGGTGGAGTTTGTACTGCTGGTGGTGTTGGTGGTGGTGGTTGTATTGCTGACGGTGTTGGTGGTGGAGGTTGTACTGCTGGTGGTGTTGGTGGTGGAGTTTGTACTGCTGGTGGTGTTGGTGGTGGTGGTTGTATTGCTGACGGTGTTGGTGGTGGAGGTTGTACTGCTGGTGGTGTTGGTGGTGGTGGTGGTTGTATTGCTGATGGTGTTGGTGGTGGAGGTTGTACGGCTGGTGGTGTTGGTGGTGGAGTTTGTACTGCTGGTGGTGTTGGTGGTGGTGGTTGTATTGCTGACGGTGTTGGTGGTGGAGGTTGTACTGCTGGTGGTGTTGGTGGTGGAGGTTGTACTGCTGGTGGTGTTGGTGGTGGTGGTTGTATTGCTGACGGTGTTGGTGGTGGTGGTTGTACTGCTGGTGGTGTTGGTGGTGGAGGTTGTACTGCTGGTGGTGTTGGTGGTGGAGGTTGTACTGCTGGTGGTGTTGGTGGTGGAGGTTGTACTGCTGGTGGTGTTGGTGGTGGAGGTTGTACTGCTGGTGGTGTTGGTGGTGGAGGTTGCACTACTGGTGGTGTTGGTGGTGGAGGTTGTACTGCTGGTGGTGTTGGTGGTGGAGGTTGTACTGCTGGTGGTGTTGGTGGTGGAGGTTGTACTGCTGGTGGTGTTGGTGGTGGAGGTTGTACTGCTGGTGGTGTTGGTGGTGGAGGTTGTACTGCTGGTGGTGTTGGTGGTGGAGGTTGTATTGCTGGTGGTGTTGGTGGTGGTGGTTGTATTGCTGGTGGTGGAGGTTGTACGGCTGGTGGTGTTGGTGGTGGAGGTTGTATTGCTGGTGGTGTTGGTGGTGGAGGTTGTATTGCTGGTGGTGTTGGTGGTGGAGGTTGTATTGCTGGTGGTGTTGGTGGTGGAGATTGTATTGCTGGTGGTGTTAGTGGTGGAGGTTGTACTGCTGGTGGTGTTGGTGGTGGAGGTTGTATTGCTGGTGGTGTTGGTGGTGGTGGTTGTATTGCTGGTGGTGTTGGTGGTGGAGGTTGTACGGCTGGTGGTGTTGGTGGTGGAGGTTGTACTGCTGGTGGTGTTGGTGGTGGAGGTTGTATTGCTGGTGGTGTTGGTGGTGGAGATTGTATTGCTGGTGGTGTTGGTGGTGGTGGTTGTATTGCTGGTGGTGTTGGTGGTGGAGGTTGTATTGCTGGTGGTGTTGGTGGTGGAGGTTGTACTGCTGGTGGTGTTGGTGGTGGAGGTTGTACTGCTGGTGGTGTTGGTGGTGGAGGTTGTATTGCTGGTGGTGTTGGTGGTGGAGGTTGTACTGCTGGTGGTGTTGGTGGTGGAGGTTGTACTGCTGGTGGTGTTGGTGGTGGAGGTTGTACTGCTGGTGGTGTTGGTGGTGGAGGTTGTATTGCTGGTGGTGTTGGTGGTGGAGGTTGTATTGCTGGTGGTGTTGGTGGTGGAGGTTGTATTGCTGGTGGTGTTGGTGGTGGAGGTTGTATTGCTGGTGGTGTTGGTGGTGGAGGTTGTATTGCTGGTGGTGTTGGTGGTGGAGGTTGTACTGCTGGTGGTGTTGGTGGTGTAGGTTGTACTGCTGGTGGTGTTGGTGGTGGAGGTTGTACTGCTGGTGGTGTTAGTGGTGGAGGTTGTACTGCTGGTGGTGTTGGTGGTGGAGGTTGTACAGCTGGTGGTGTTGGTGGTGGAGGTTGTACTGCTGGTGGTGTTGGTGGTGGAGGTTGTACTGCTGGTGGTGTTGGTGGTGGAGGTTGTACTGCTGGTGGTGTTAGTGGTGGTGGTTGTACTGATGGTGGTGTTGGTGGTGGAGGTTGTATTGCTGGTGGTGTTGGTGGTGGAGGTTGTACTGCTGGTGGTGTTGGTGGTGGAGGTTGTACTGCTGGTGGTGTTGGTGGTGGAGGTTGTACTGCTGGTGGTGTTGGTGGTGGAGGTTGTATTGCTGGTGGTGTTGGTGGTGGAGGTTGTACTGCTGGTGGTGTTGGAGGTTGTATTGCTGGTGGTGTTGGTGGTGGAGGTTGTACTGCTGGTGGTGTTGGTGGTGGAGGTTGTACGGCTGGTGGTGTTGGTGGTGGAGGTTGTACTGCTGGTGGTGTTGGTGGTGGAGGTTGTACTGCTGGTGGTGTTGGTGGTGGAGGTTGTACTGCTGGTGGCGTTGGTGGTGGAGGTTGTACTGCTGGTGGTGTTGGTGGTGGAGGTTGTATTGCTGGTGGTATTGGTGGTGGAGGTTGTACTGCTGGTGGTGTTGGTGGTGGAGGTTGTACTGCTGGTGGTGTTGGTGGTGGAGGTTGTACAGCTGGTGGTGTTGGTGGTGGAGGTTGTACAGCTGGTGGTGTTGGTGGTGGAGGTTGTATTGCTGGTGGTGTTGGTGGTGGAGGTTGTACTGCTGGTGGTGTTGGTGGTGGAGGTTGTACTGCTGGTGGTGTTGGTGGTGGAGGTTGTACTGCTGGTGGTGTTGGTGGTGGAGGTTGTATTGCTGGTGGTGTTGGTGGTGGAGGTTGTATTGCTGGTGGTGTTGGTGGTGGAGGTTGTATTGCTGCTGGTGTTGGTGGTGGAGGTTGTATTGCTGGTGGTGTTGGTGGTGGAGGTTGTATTGCTGGTGGTGTTGGTGGTGGAGGTTGTACTGCTGGTGGTGTTGGTGGTGTAGGTTGTACTGCTGGTGGTGTTGGTGGTGGAGGTTGTACTGCTGGTGGTGTTGGTGGTGGAGGTTGTACTGCTGGTGGTGTTAGTGGTGGAGGTTGTACTGCTGGTGGTGTTGGTGGTGGAGGTTGTACAGCTGGTGGTGTTGGTGGTGGAGGTTGTACTGCTGGTGGTGTTGGTGGTGGAGGTTGTACTGCTGGTGGTGTTGGTGGTGGAGGTTGTACTGCTGGTGGTGTTAGTGGTGGTGGTTGTACTGATGGTGGTGTTGGTGGTGGAGGTTGTATTGCTGGTGGTGTTGGTGGTGGAGGTTGTACTGCTGGTGGTGTTGGTGGTGGAGGTTGTACTGCTGGTGGTGTTGGTGGTGGAGGTTGTACTGCTGGTGGTGTTGGTGGTGGAGGTTGTATTGCTGGTGGTGTTGGTGGTGGAGGTTGTATTGCTGGTGGTGTTGGTGGTGGAGGTTGTATTGCTGGTGGTGTTGGTGGTGGAGGTTGTATTGCTGGTGGTGTTGGTGGTGGAGGTTGTATTGCTGGTGGTGTTGGTGGTGGAGGTTGTACTGCTGGTGGTGTTGGTGGTGTAGGTTGTACTGCTGGTGGTGTTGGTGGTGGAGGTTGTACTGCTGGTGGTGTTAGTGGTGGAGGTTGTACTGCTGGTGGTGTTGGTGGTGGAGGTTGTACAGCTGGTGGTGTTGGTGGTGGAGGTTGTACTGCTGGTGGTGTTGGTGGTGGAGGTTGTACTGCTGGTGGTGTTGGTGGTGGAGGTTGTACTGCTGGTGGTGTTAGTGGTGGTGGTTGTACTGATGGTGGTGTTGGTGGTGGAGGTTGTATTGCTGGTGGTGTTGGTGGTGGAGGTTGTACTGCTGGTGGTGTTGGTGGTGGAGGTTGTACTGCTGGTGGTGTTGGTGGTGGAGGTTGTACTGCTGGTGGTGTTGGTGGTGGAGGTTGTATTGCTGGTGGTGTTGGTGGTGGAGGTTGTACTGCTGGTGGTGTTGGAGGTTGTATTGCTGGTGGTGTTGGTGGTGGAGGTTGTACTGCTGGTGGTGTTGGTGGTGGAGGTTGTACGGCTGGTGGTGTTGGTGGTGGAGGTTGTACTGCTGGTGGTGTTGGTGGTGGAGGTTGTACTGCTGGTGGTGTTGGTGGTGGAGGTTGTACTGCTGGTGGCGTTGGTGGTGGAGGTTGTACTGCTGGTGGTGTTGGTGGTGGAGGTTGTATTGCTGGTGGTGTTGGTGGTGGAGGTTGTACTGCTGGTGGTGTTGGTGGTGGAGGTTGTACTGCTGGTGGTGTTGGTGGTGGAGGTTGTACAGCTGGTGGTGTTGGTGGTGGAGGTTGTACAGCTGGTGGTGTTGGTGGTGGAGGTTGTATTGCTGGTGGTGTTGGTGGTGGAGGTTGTACTGCTGGTGGTGTTGGTGGTGGAGGTTGTACTGCTGGTGGTGTTGGTGGTGGAGGTTGTACTGCTGGTGGTGTTGGTGGTGGAGGTTGTATTGCTGGTGGTGTTGGTGGTGGAGGTTGTATTGCTGGTGGTGTTGGTGGTGGAGGTTGTATTGCTGGTGGTGTTGGTGGTGGAGGTTGTATTGCTGGTGGTGTTGGTGGTGGAGGTTGTATTGCTGGTGGTGTTGGTGGTGGAGGTTGTACTGCTGGTGGTGTTGGTGGTGTAGGTTGTACTGCTGGTGGTGTTGGTGGTGGAGGTTGTACTGCTGGTGGTGTTAGTGGTGGAGGTTGTACTGCTGGTGGTGTTGGTGGTGGAGGTTGTACAGCTGGTGGTGTTGGTGGTGGAGGTTGTACTGCTGGTGGTGTTGGTGGTGGAGGTTGTACTGCTGGTGGTGTTGGTGGTGGAGGTTGTACTGCTGGTGGTGTTAGTGGTGGTGGTTGTACTGCTGGTGGTGTTGGTGGTGGAGGTTGTATTGCTGGTGGTGTTGGTGGTGGAGGTTGTACTGCTGGTGGTGTTGGAGGTTGTATTGCTGGTGGTGTTGGTGGTGGAGGTTGTACTGCTGGTGGTGTTGGTGGTGGAGGTTGTACGGCTGGTGGTGTTGGTGGTGGAGGTTGTACTGCTGGTGGTGTTGGTGGTGGAGGTTGTACTGCTGGTGGTGTTGGTGGTGGAGGTTGTACTGCTGGTGGCGTTGGTGGTGGAGGTTGTACTGCTGGTGGTGTTGGTGGTGGAGGTTGTATTGCTGGTGGTGTTGGTGGTGGAGGTTGTACTGCTGGTGGTGTTGGTGGTGGAGGTTGTACTGCTGGTGGTGTTGGTGGTGGAGGTTGTACAGCTGGTGGTGTTGGTGGTGGAGGTTGTACAGCTGGTGGTGTTGGTGGTGGAGGTTGTATTGCTGGTGGTGTTGGTGGTGGAGGTTGTACTGCTGGTGGTGTTGGTGGTGGAGGTTGTACTGCTGGTGGTGTTGGTGGTGGAGGTTGTACTGCTGGTGGTGTTAGTGGTGGTGGTTGTACTGCTGGTGGTGTTGGTGGTGGAGGTTGTATTGCTGGTGGTGTTGGTGGTGGAGGTTGTACTGCTGGTGGTGTTAGTGGTGGTGGTTGTACTGCTGGTGGTGTTGGTGGTGGAGGTTGTATTGCTGGTGGTGGAGGTTGTATTGCTGGTGGTGTTGGTGGTGGAGGTTGTACAGCTGGTGGTGTTGGTGGTGGAGGTTGTATTGCTGGTGGTGTTGGTGGTGGAGGTTGTACTGCTGGTGGTGTTGGTGGTGGAGGTTGTACTGCTGGTGGTGTTGGTGGTGGAGGTTGTATTGCTGGTGGTGTTGGTGGTGGAGGTTGTACTGCTGGTGGTGTTAGTGGTGGTGGTTGTACTGCTGGTGGTGTTGGTGGTGGAGGTTGTACTGCTGGTGGTGTTGGTGGTGGAGGTTGTACTGCTGGTGGTGTTGGTGGTGTAGGTTGTACTGCTGGTGGCGTTGGTGGTGGAGGTTGTACTGCTGGTGGTGTTGGTGGTGTAGGTTGTACTGCTGGTGGTGTTGGTGGTGGAGGTTGTACTGCTGGTGGTGTTGGTGGTGGAGGTTGTACTGCTGGTGGTGTTGGTGGTGGAGGTTGTACTGCTGGTGGTGTTGGTGGTGGAGGTTGTACTGCTGGTGGTTTTGGTGGTGGAGGTTGTACTGCTGGTGGTGTTGGTGGTGGAGGTTGTACTGCTGGTGGTGTTGGTGGTGGTGGTGGTTGTATTGCTGGAGGTGTTGGTGGTGGAGGTTGTACGGCTGGTGGTGTTGGTGGTGGAGGTTGTATTGCTGGAGGTGTTGGTGGTGGAGGTTGTATTGCTGGTGGTGTTGGTGGTGGAGGTTGTATTGCTGGAGGTGTTGGTGGTGGAGGTTGTATTGCTGGTGGTGTTGGTGGTGGAGGTTGTATTGCTGGTGGTGTTGGTGGTGGAGGTTGTACTGCTGGTGGTGTTGGTGGTGGAGGTTGTACTGCTGGTGGTGTTGGTGGTGGTTGTACTGCTGGTGGTGTTGGTGGTGGTGGTTGTATTGCTGGTGGTGTTGGTGGTGGAGGTTGTACGGCTGGTGGTGTTGGTGGTGGAGGTTGTATTGCTGGAGGTGTTGGTGGTGGAGGTTGTATTGCTGGTGGTGTTGGTGGTGGAGGTTGTATTGCTGGTGGTGTTGGTGGTGGAGGTTGTATTGCTGGAGGTGTTGGTGGTGGAGGTTGTACTGCTGGTGGTGTTGGTGGTGGTGGTTGTATTGCTGGTGGTGTTGGTGGTGGAGGTTGTACGGCTGGTGGTGTTGGTGGTGGAGGTTGTATTGCTGGAGGTGTTGGTGGTGGAGGTTGTATTGCTGGTGGTGTTGGTGGTGGAGGTTGTATTGCTGGTGGTGTTGGTGGTGGAGGTTATACTGCTGGTGGAGGTTGTACTGCTGGTGGTGTTGGTGGTGGAGGTTGTACTGCTGGTGGTGTTGGTGGTGGAGGCTGTACTGCTGGTGGTGTTGGTGGTGGTGGTTGTACTGCTGGTGGTGTTGGTGGTGTAGGTTGTACGGCTGGTGGTGTTGGTGGTGGTTGTACTGCTGGTGGTGTTGGTGGAGGTTGTATTGCTGGTGGTGTTGGTGGTGGAGGTTGTACTGCTGGTGGTGTTGGTGGTGGAGGTTGTACGGCTGGTGGTGTTGGTGGTGTAGGTTGTACGGCTGGTGGTGTTGGTGGTGGTTGTACTGCTGGTGGTGTTGGTAGAGGTTGTATTGCTGGTGGTGTTGGTGGTGGAGGTTGTACTGCTGGTGGTGTTGGTGGTGGAGGTTGTACGGCTGGTGGTGTTGGTGGTGGAGGTTGTACTGCTGGTGGTGTTGGTGGTGGAGGTTGTACTGCTGGTGGTGTTGGTGGTGGAGGTTGTATTGCTGGAGGTGTTGGTGGTGGAGGTTGTACGGCTGGTGGTGTTGGTGGTGGAGGTTGTACTGCTGGTGGTGTTGGTGGTGGAGGTTGTACTGCTGGTGGTGTTGGTGGTGGAGGTTGTACTGCTGGTGGTGTTGGTGGTGGAGGTTGTACTGCTGGCGGTGTTGGTGGCGGAGGTCGTAATGCTGGTGGCGTTGGTGGTGGAGGTTGTACTGCTGGTGGTGTTGGTGGTGGAGGTTGTACTTACTGCTGGTGGTGTTGGTGGTGGAGGTTGTACTGCTGGTGGTGTTTGTGGTGGAGGTTGTACCTCTGGTGGTGTTGGTGGTGGTGGTTGTATTGCTGGTGGTGTTGGTGGTGGAGGTTGTATTGCTGGTGGTGTTGATGGTGGAGGTTATATTTCTGGGGGTGTTGGTGATGGAGGTTGTCTTGCTGGAGGTGTTGATGGTGGAGGTTGTACTGCTGGTGGTGTTGGTGGTGGAGGTTGTACTGCTGGTGGTGTTGGTGGTGGTGGTTGTACTGCTGGTGCTGATGGTGGTGATAGTGGTGGAGGTTGTACTGCTGGTGGTGATAGTGGTGGAGGTTGTATTGCTGGAGGTGTTGGTGCTTGCGTAGGTGGTGGTTGTGGAGATGGTAGGGCTGGTTGTGGTGGTGGTGGTGGTGATGCTAGTGATGTTGATGCGGTTGCTGGTGGGGGTACCGAATATTTGGCATCAGCAATACTATAGCATTCTAAGTGTCAGGGAATTGGCGTTTTCATAGAGTCTGGAGCGACATTATTTGTTTTTAATTCAATAATTGATGACTTTAATTACTTAAATGTGGCCTTTTAATCCTAGAGAATCTGCTGGCATCTTCTAGTTCAACCACACTACACTACCAGCACTACACTACCACCAACACCACTACACTACCACCAACACAACACTACACTACCAGCAACACCACACTACATTACCAACAACACCACACTACCACTAACACCACACTACAGTACCACCAACACCACACAACATTACCACCAACACCACACTACACTACCACCAACACCACACTACACTACCACCAACTCCACACTACACTACCACCAACACCACACTGCAATACCACCAACACCACACTACACTACCACCAACACCACATTACATTACCACCAACACCACACTATACTACCACCAACACCACAGTACACTACCACCAACACCAACACTACAGTACCACCAACACCACACTACAGTACCACAAATACCACACTACAGTACCACAAACACCACACTACAGTACCACCAACACCACACTACACTACCACCAACACCATACTACACTACCACCAACACCACACTTCACTACCACCAACACCACACTACACTACCACCAACACCACACTACATTACCCCCAACTCCACACTACATTACCACCAACACCACACTACATTACCACCAACACCACACTACACTACCACCAACACCACACTTCAGTACCACCAACACCACACTACCCTACCACCAACACCACACTACACTACCACCAACACCACACTACCAACAACACCACACTACATTACCACCAACACCACACTACATTACCACCAACACCACACTCCACTACCACCAACACCACACTATACTACCACCAACACTACACTACAGTACCACCAACACCACACTACACTACCACCAACACCACACTGCATTACCACCAACACCACACTACACCACCAGGAACACCACACTACAGTACCACCAACAGCACACTACACTACAACCAACACCACACTACAGTACCACCAACACCACACTACAGTACCACCAACACCACACTACAGTACCACCAACACCACACTACACTACCACCAACACCACACTACAGTACCACTAACACCACACTACACTACAACCAACACCACACTGCGCTACCACCAACACCACCACATTACACTACAATTAACACCACACTACAATACCACCAACACCACACTACAGTACCACTAACCCCACACTACACTACCACCAACGCCACACTACAATACCACCAACACCACACTACACTACAACCAACACCACGCTACAGTACCACCAACACCACACTACACCATCACCAACACCACACTACAGTACCACCAAAACCACACTACAGTACCACCAACACCACACTACGTTACCACCAACACCACACTACACTACCACCAACACCGCACTTCAGTACCACCAGCACCACACTACCCTACCACCGACACCACACTACACTACCACCAACACCACACTACAGTACCACCAACACCACACTACCAACAACACCACACTACATTACCACCAACACCACACTACATTACCACCAACACCACACTACATTACCACCAACACCACACTCCACTACCACCAACACCACACTATACTACCACCAACACTACACTACAGTACCACCAACACCACACTACACTACCACCAACACCACACTGCATTACCACCAACACCACACTACACCACCAGGAACACCACACTACAGTACCACCAACAGCACACTACACTACAACCAACACCACACTACAGTACCACCAACACCACACTACAGTACCACCAACACCACACTACAGTACCACCAACACCACACTACACTACCACCAACACCACACTACAGTACCACTAACACCACACTACACTACAACCAACACCACACTGCGCTACCACCAACACCACATTACACTACAACTAACACCACACTACAATACCACCAACACCACACTACAATACCACTAACCCCACACTACACTACCACCAACACCACACTACAATAACACCAACACCACACTACACTACAGCCAACACCACACTACGCTACCACCAACACCACACTACCAGCGACATCACACTACACTACAACCAACACCACACTACACTACCACCAACACCACACTACAGTACCACCAACACCATACTACATTACCACCAACACCACACTACACTACAACCAACACCACACTACACTACCACCAAAACCACACTACAGTACCACCAACACCACACTACGTTACCACCAACACCACACTACACTACCACCAACACCGCACTTCAGTACCACCAACACCACACTACCCTACCACCAACACCACACTACACTACCACCAACACCACACTACAGTACCACCAACACCACACTACCAACAACACCACACTACATTACCACCAACACCACACTACATTACCACCAACACCACACTACATTACCACCAACACCACACTCCACTACCACCAACACCACACTATACTACCACCAACACTACACTACAGTACCACAAACACCACACTACACTACCACCAACACCACACTGCATTACCACCAACACCACACTACACCACCAGGAACACCACACTACAGTACCACCAACAGCACACTACACTACAACCAACACCACACTACAGTACCACCAACACCACACTACAGTACCACCAACACCACACTACAGTACCACCAACACCACACTACACTACCACCAACACCACACTACAGTACCACTAACACCACACTACACTACAACCAACACCACACTGCGCTACCACCAACACCACATTACACTACAACTAACACCACACTACAATACCACCAACACCACACTACAATACCACTAACCCCACACTACACTACCACCAACACCACACTACAATAACACCAACACCACACTACACTACAACCAACACCACACTACACTACCACCAACACCACACTACAGTACCACCAACACCATACTACATTACCACCAACACCACACTACACTACAACCAACACCACACTACCACAAACACCACACTACCACCAACACCACACTACACTACCACCAACAATCACACTACACTACCACCAACACCACACTTCACTACCACCAACAGCACACCACACTACACTACCACCAACACCACACTACTCTACCACAAACACCACACTACCACCAACACCACACTACACTACCACCAACACCACACTACACTACCACCAACAATCACACTACACTACCACCAACACCACACTTTACTACCACCAACACCACACCACACTACACTACCACCAACACCACACTACCACCAACACCAGCATTTTACCCATCGTCATAAAATTGTTAGCCTCGTCAAAATAATATTTGTCAGCTTACAAATCTCTTGAATGAAATATATTTGTAAAGACAGGGACGCCATATTTTAGGGCTAGCTTATAGTACTACATAAACTAGCTCTTTCAGTATATCTAATATTTCTACTTGAAGGCACATTGCTTGGCGGTTAGAGAATTGGGGTTTTGAGTTCGATTCCCAGACCTAGTGATACTGTGTGTCCTTAAGCAAGACACTTTATTTCACGTTGTTCTTTCTATCAGGCAACCAACAGATAATATCAGTGCTGGAAAGATCAATGGAAATATCGTTTCCTTGGTTCGATTTGACACATAAACACACCCTATTCGGTAAGGAAATGAATGAGGTCTGGCATCTTGTCGATCGACTTAAGTGTCCTTAAAAACAATAAAAATAATTGTTTCTACTTTTAGCAGAAGGCCAGTCATTACTCAGAACTCTACTGGTATTTTATTTTATCGACCCCGTAAGGATGAAAGGCAAAATTAACCTCGGCGGGATTTGAACTCAGAATGGCAAAGGCCGTAACTCTATGCATTTACATTTCAAGCATTGTGAGAGTCACCTTTTTACACAAATACCCACTCACACATACACATATATCCACCCATACACACATACACCCAGCCACACACACACACATATATATATATATATATATATATATATATATACACACGACCCCCACACACGTACATATATATATATACACTCATATATATGCATACAGGTATATACATACATATATATATATAAATATATATAAACATATAAACATATATATATACACATATATATATGTATACATACATATATACACATATATATATGTATACATATATATACACATATATTTATATATATATATACAGATGTATACATGTATATATATATATGTATATATATACAGATATATACATATATATATGTATACAGATATATACATATATATATGTATACATATATATATATCAGGAACGATCGACTTTCGTCAAATCGGACCGAGGAAACAATGTTTCCATTGGTCTTTCCAATTGCTAGTACTATCTATCGGTCGCAACTCCAGGTAGAAGGATCAACGTGAAATAAAGTGTCTTGCTCAAGGACATAACGCATCGCCCGGTCCGGGGATCGAACTCACCATCTCATGATTGCGAATCCAATTCTCTAACCACTCAGCCACACGCCTTCACGAATATATATATATATACATATATATATATGTATACATATATATATATATATACACAAATATATATATATATATGTATACATACGTACATGTGTGTGTATATCTATACATCTAAAACAGAGCATGTCTGTCCGACTCCCTAAAACTCGTGAACCACACAACCGATTTTTTTCAAACTTTAAACATGTAATACTTATGGTCGTGTGAGTGTTTGAGCAAAAACATTTTCAATGCCCTGGGGACCGCATTAGGCGCCGAACGTCGCGCCCTTATAATATCTGTATGTATGTCTGGCTGTCTGTATTACGACATTATGACGCTATCTGTGTGTGTATATAAAGTGTGTGTATATATATATAGTGTGTAACGTTTTTCGAAATATTTACTTCTGCCTTCACAGATTGATTTTTTTTAGTTTCAGAAGATCCCGTTAAGGGTAAAGGCAGCGATTCTTTGCTTAAACTTTAATCTGTTATTTTAATATATATATATATATTGTACAGATTTTATTGCATACACAAAAACAAAATATAAACAGCAGCAAAAACAACAACAAAAAAGAGAGGGAATGCAATTACATGCTTTTGAAAAATCGTAATTATTTGCCTATTCACCCAAGGCGACTTCACTTTTCATTAGTACTTCTGCATCAATTGGTGAACATATGACGAAACATTGAAAGGAGTAAGACAACACCACTCTCCACTACTGCAGTCTCACATGCTTACTGCTCTGTAACTATTGCTTTCATTGTACCATAGCACAACAAATACATGTTCGGTTTGTGGAATGCCTTTTTACTTAACCCTATCGCCTTGGATTTCGTGGGTTGAACGTTTTACTTTCAGGCAGCCAATTAAGTTAAACCCCTGGTAATCTTCGACGAATTTTTTTTATAAGCACACAATGTAGATACCATCCCGAGGCCGAGGTATTCCGTACTTCTCTGTACTTTTTCAGAAAGGAGGGATAAACATGCCAATCTATGTTTAGAATCCCGAGCAACGCCGGGCCATTCTGCTAGTATATATATATATATATATATATATATATAACTGAATGCTGACCTAAATAAATATTGGCAGAGAGGTGAACACCCTTAAAGAAAGTCGATTTTCTTTAGGTAAACACATTTTTCAATGCATTATTCTTTCTCTGACTATACTATTCTATTGTCAGTGTTTATATCCTAATATATTATTGATGGAATTGATGGATAGATTAAACATTGTCTAATGATATAAAATATTTAAGTCCCACTCTTGAAGGAAATATGAGAACTCCACAACTGTTTCAATTTGCTTTGCTTCATCTTAATGTCGTCTCTTTTGTCTACAGTGTCTTGTTTTTTCTGTTTGGCTACTCTATTTTTTCTGCTTTTTTCACCTTCACTGGGCATTCTCTTTATCTACTTAGATTATATGCCAAAGGATGCGTTTGAAATTCTAACAGCACATATTCTCTTAACGAATGTGTTATGTATGGACATATCTTTATATTATAGTTTCGGTTTTGCATCAAACACGCTCAGTCTCTCTTGGTTCGTATAGGTATTTGTCTATAAAGAGGTGTAGACACATAGAAAAACTCACACACAGACACATGCATACATACATATATACATGTATAGATACATTCATATATACGTACATACATACATACATACATACATACATACATACATACATACATACATACATACATACCTATATATAATATATATATATATATACATACGTACCTACGTAGATATATATATATATATAGATATATATATACACACACACACACATACGTACGGACATACATACTTAAATACATACATGCTTGCATAGATACTTACATACACACATCGTTTGGGTAAAAATATCTTGGAAGCAGTGAACGCCATTAAGGAAATGAAATTTTCAGTTATGACAATGACAGACAGTAACAAAAATATTTTAATCAATCATGGTCAGTTTTAACTACTATCATCAACAATATGACACAACTGTTGTACACAGCAAACCATCTTCATTTTGTGGATCAACAAAGCCACAACCAGACAACATCTAATTCCTTTCCAGACAAGATGTTTGAGTTGAATACCTTACAAATCAATATGTGGTCAGCTGAGATAAATCCAAGATTTGGAGAAAATGAAAGAGAGTCTTTGAGCAAAACTTTTAGATTGCTATTTTCAAAAGCAATCGGAGCACACTGTGACATTCTCGACAAACAGGAAGACTTTAATCGAATGATTCAAACGTAATCTCATGCAGCACTTTTAATTTCACACGAATCTTTAGAAACACAAAACGTATCGCGACAGAGCCACCATATGTCATTTAATTCTAATCTGGAAACCAGATGAATATATTCGTATGTAGCTTAGGTATCATTAAGGGCGGTGGATTGGCAGTATCGGTAGAGGGTCGGACGCCATGCTTTCCAGCATAGTTACGTCCCTTTACGATCTGAGTTCAAATCCCGCCGAGGTTGACTTTGCCTTTCATCCTTACGGGGTCGATAAAATAAAGTACCAGTAATGCACTGGATAATTGCTGGCCTTGTGCCTAAAGTAGAAACAATTATTTAGCAATAGATGGGTGGTGGATTGGCAGTATCGGTAGAGGGTCGGACGCCATGCTTTCCAGCATAGTTACGTCCCTTTACGATCTGAGTTCAAATCCCGCCGAGGTTCACTTTGCCTTTCATTCTTACGGGGTCGATAAAATAAAGTCCCAGTAATGCACTGGGTAATTGCTGGCCTTGTGCCTAAAGTAGAAACAATTATTTAGCAACAGATACACAGAAAGACTAGCAACGCCCAAAGAACTCGTTGTGGAAACAATTTAGAAATTCTAATTAAACTTCACATTTCTTGAGTCTAAATAAATTATTTTTGAACAGTAATTAATAAGCTATATAGGTTAGAAATGATCATACACTGGGAGGAATCAACCATGCTTGGTCTTAAGGTAAGCTGGGCGAAGACAACGCTGATGCATGTCGGCAAAGTCCCGGATACTCCTGGTTGGCTCTAAGCACAATTGTGTTTCTGGAATCACCGGATTGGGATGACCTCGGCCTCGTCGAGCAAAAGCGAGAAGATACGTTAAAAAAAGGAATTTTGATTAACAACCGAACATCATTATGAAGCGGAGTTTGGTCTAAAATTCTGGATTAGAAGATATCATCGATATGTATGATATCATACAAGAATCCAGAAACTTCAGTTTATCTCATAACTCATCCGAAAGTCTGGATCAAATAGGTTTTTTTTTTAAAATTCAGGATATCACATTCAGTTTTTGAAATCAACATTTAATAACGGTTCCATGGTCAATATATATATATAGACACATACATATTTACATACATGTACGCCCGCCAGAGTGTGTAGCATGTATATGTATGTGTGTGTAGGTATGTGTGATAATCATCCAACACACTCAAACTACATAATTTACTTTTCAGTTCTTTTCCCTCTTCTGTAAAGCGTGAAACAAATAAGACTTTGTCTTTTTTTCTCATTTGTGTCTTCTCCATAACTTATATATATATATATATATATAAAATAAATATATACGGGTGTGTATGTATATATATATATATATACACGGGTGTATTTGTATATATATATATATATATATATGCATATATAATACGAACAGACACACAAATACTCACTCACACATACAGGCACACACGGACACACACATACACACAAATATACACATATATATAAATCTATATAAAGCTTGTGAAAGAGAAACAGAGAAAAGAACGAGAGAGAGAGAGAGCATTCAAAATGAAAAAGAAATGAAAGAAAGGTGTTTAACAAAGAGTTCAGTCATGCCCAACCACCCAGAAAGCCGCCACAATTTATTAGTAGCATGACAAGCGAAGGTATTTTGTTTATCGTTTATATGCCAAACCCTTCTAGAAACACAATGTGGATTATTTAAAAATTACATATAATATTCATAAATTGTTGGAAGGTGAAACTCATTCGTTTAACTTCAATAAGTTCATTATTTCCTCCCAACTTTTCAACATTCTCCGGTTACATCATTGTCTCTCTAGTTACGTGTCTATCTATGTACCTAAATACAGTATATTGTCCCCAAAAATGTATACACACTTCAACAGCATTCTAATAAATATTGTATACATTTTGGGGACACCCTCTATATAAACGCATATATATATATATATATATATATATATATATATATGTGTGTGTGTGTGTGTGTGAAGTTTTACATTTATATCACCAATCTCTCTATATCTGTGTGTATGTATAATTATATACTTACATTTGGGAAAAGAATCAGGAGCCCGACGGCTGAGCTCCGGCCGTTTCAATAGCTAGATGTTTATATATAGATATATGTATATTTATATATATATATATATATATATATATATATATATATATATATATATATATATATATATGTATATATATATATGTATATATAGATATATCTATATGTATATATAGATATATGCGTATATATATATGTGTGTGTCTGTGTGTATGTCCTTGAGCAAGACACTTTATTTCACGTTGCTCCTTCTAACTGGAGTTGCAACCGATAGATAGTATTAGCAATTGGAAAGACTTATGGAAACATTGTTTCCTCGGTCCGATTGGACGAAAATCGATCGACAAATTTTATATATATATATATATATATATATATATACCCATGCAGTATACCTATATCGTTTCTCTTCCATAAACAAACACCTACGCAAATTCCATCAGGCTTTCTTCCTCCCTCCTTCTCTCTCACTCTCTCCCTCTCTCCCTCCTTCTCACTCTCTCCCCCTTCTCTCTCTCCCACCCTCCCTCCCCTTCTCTCTCCCACTCCCTCTCACTCCCTCTCTCCCACTCCCTCTCACTCCCTCTCTCCTACTCCCTCCCTCTCTCCTACTCCCTCCCTCTCTCCCACTCCCTCTCACTCCCTCTCTCCTACTCCCTCTCACTCCCTCTCTCCTACTCCCTCTCACTCCCTCTCTCTCACTCTCTCCCTCTTTATCTATGTCTCTCTCCTCCCCCCTTTCTCTCTGTCTCTCTCTCTCCCTTTCTCTCTTACACCTCTCTTTCTCAATCTGTCCCTTACTCTCTATTTCTTTTAATTCCTTGTATCATAACTAATATAAACACGACCGGATTATCACAATAAATTCCATTTTGTCTGTTGAAGACATTTCTATAGAATGTCTCTACACCAGTCGTGATACAATCCCGCCATTTCTAACACACACAACCATTGTCTATTCCATCGTACTTACGTGATGCAATTTTATATCTGAGAAGTATTTTATTGGATTATACAATAATATAGCTACGTGACATTAACACTACTTCATTATATACCTTTAATTTGAAGCACACAATTGCATACACACAGAAGGACTTATAGCTATGTATATGCTGGAGTAAATAAATATATATATGTATGTAAGTGTGTGTGTGTGTATATATATATGTATATATATATATATATATATGTATATTATAAATATATGTATAGTATATATATATATATATGTGTGCATGTGTGTATATGAGATACAGAGAGTATATATGTATGTATCAATCGATATATATATTATATATATATATATATATATATATATGCGGGTGTATGAGAGAGTATATATATATATATATATATATATATATATATATATATATAGAGAGAGAGAGAGAGAGAGAGAGAGAGAGAGAGAGAGAGAGAGAGAGAGAAGTAATCTTTGCAATTCTTTTGCATACAACACACAGTAGCTTGTTAGGTGGTGTGGTCAATCGTGAAACAATTTAGTGTGTAAGTCATTCTTACCAGATCGCAGCCTTTTCTATACGAAGACACATTCCGAGCTTTCTGGTAGACACACGCAGCTGCTGGTTGATTTATAGTCCTAGGGTAACTTTGCAAAGGGTCTCGGTACAGTCGAGGAGCCCATAGATACCTTGTGTCTGTCTGATGTGACGTAATACTATTACTCATGGCTATACTGTCTTGATTATTCTACAAAACAAAGACTAGAGGCAATTTTCTGTAAGAGAAAATTAAGCTGTTACAATGCATGGAGTGATCTGTGATGACCAACTAGGACAATCTATGTGGTAATCTCTGATGACCAGCTACTAACAAGTTCATGCTAGATTGGATTTTCTTGGGTGGAAGGATGTACCAATCGTCTTAGATAACCAGTATATCTCTATCATGGTGATAGTGATGTTGAGAACAATTTCATTTCCAACACCTTTATAAGGCTTCATTAGATAGATCTGCAATAGTGTCAGTGAAGCTTTGACCGCTAACAAGTCTGGCTTGGGGTGGGGGCAGTTCTGGGTGTGTTGGAAATGTTAAGCCAGAGCTCTATATGCTAGTGCTACAATGCAACGGTCAATGCCTACTGTGATTGAGTGAGAGTTACCCAGGAGAGACCCCTACCATGCACACGCTCCGGTATCGGGAGACAGCTCGTTGTCCCTATAAAATAAAGGACTGGTATAATTATCTATCTGTTCCGGGTCACTCTGGAGGAATAGCCCTTTTTGTTGCCAATCCCACTGCATGGTCTTGTTACTGGTGGAAGCGTCTTGTTTTGCTCCGTTATTCGTTGTTGTTAAATGATGTTGAATAATTTCAATGTTATTTATAGTTTTGATCTACATTAATGTTCTAATTGTTAGCTTACAGTCTAACGCTATAGCTTTATGGAAAATTTACGTGGTAGTTAAATTTACGAGGTTACATGGGAAAATAGCGATCTGTTTAACTTAACTTATCATATCGATGGCATTTTGTGAAGGACTTTACTTTCTAAGGATTGTATTTAGTAATTCAATTGCTAACCATGTACAGTTCACTATTTGCATGTAAATTAAACTATGTTTCGGCAGGCTGTTAAATATTCCTTTGTGATCTTTCAACGTAAATTATGCATTTTTCATGGCTCTACAGTTTGTTTTGTTGTATATACGGAGTTTGGTTTGCTATTTGTTTTCCTTCTGAACTGAAGTCATTGTATAAGTAATCGTGGGATTTTAAATACGTTTTTATTTATATTGTCACGTAGGATGGTATTGTAAATGTTCATTCCACCCTCATATAAACTGTTCTTTTTTCTGCAAATAAAAACACTTCGTTGGGGGACTTTATTGTATTTATAAACTCCTGTGGTTTCTGTTGGAATTTGCGAATTATTTTATATGAATTTTAAGCGCCATATCCAAATATGCTTCTGTCTTTGTATAGGGGTGGACATATCCTAGAATTTAATGTTTATAGTCTTTTCGTTGTCATGAAAGAAGGCTTTCATTAGAAATGTGTTTACGTAGGTTTGTATATATGTGTGTGTTTGATTGTGAGTCTGTGTATGCGTGTG
>CAXHJY010000352.1:12500-25919 GCA_964016885.1 Eledone cirrhosa | reverse complement strand
GAAGGACTAAATTTATTCATATGTAACCCATTTGCAACCACGCAGCACGCCACGTTTTCATACTTTTATATATATATATATATATATATATATATATAGTAAAACAAAATATATATAATATTTATACATAGTATATATCAGGCATGGGCAACTTTTTTCGAGAAGCGGGCCGCATGAGATGCTCATCATCAGGCGGGCCGCAACCACTAATTTACATTCGTATCCAAATTAAAAAAAGGGCGGCAACTCAAAGTGTTTTGATTTGTTTCTTCAGAATTCGTACATATTTTCCTCGATCGTAAAAATGATAGAAAGATAAATTACGAATGAAAAGTTGGAGTAAAAAAAATCAGATATTTCACTTAGGTGGTTTAGGCGAGCCATTGAGAAAGCTTTCACTTAGGTGGTTTAGGCGAGCCATTGAGAAAGCTTTCACTTTGGTGACTTAGGCGAGCCATTGAGAAAGCTTTCACTTTGGTGACTTAGGCGAGCCATTGAGAAAGATTTCACTTTGGTGACTTAGGCGAGCCATTGAGAAAGATTTCACTTTGGTGACTTAGGCGAGCCATTGAGAAAGATTTCACTGAGGTGACTTAGGCGAGCCATTGAGAAAGATTTCACTGAGGTGACTTAGGCGAGCCATTGAGAAAGATTTCACTGAGGTGACTTAGGCGAGCCATTGAGAAAGATTTCACTGAGGTGACTTAGGCGAGCCATTGAGAAAGATTTCACTGAGGTGACTTAGGCGAGCCATTGAGAAAGATTTCACTGAGGTGACTTAGGCGAGCCATTGAGAAAGATTTCACTGAGGTGACTTAGGCGAGCCATTGAGAAAGATTTCACTGAGGTGACTTAGGCGAGCCATTGAGAAAGATTTCACTGAGGTGACTTAGGCGAGCCATTGAGAAAGATTTCACTGAGGTGACTTAGGCGAGCCATTGAGAAAGATTTCACTGAGGTGACTTAGGCGAGCCATTGAGAAAGATTTCACTGAGGTGACTTAGGCGAGCCATTGAGAAAGGTTTCACTGAGGTGACTTAGGCGAGCCATTGAGAAAGGTTTCACTGAGGTGACTTAGGCGAGCCATTGAGAAAGGTTTCACTGAGGTGACTTAGGCGAGCCATTGAGAAAGGTTTCACTGAGGTGACTTAGGCGAGCCATTGAGAAAGGTTTCACTGAGGTGACTTAGGCGAGCCATTGAGAAAGGTTTCACTGAGGTGACTTAGGCGAGCCATTGAGAAAGGTTTCACTGAGGTGACTTAGGCGAGCCATTGAGAAAGGTTTCACTGAGGTGACTTAGGCGAGCCATTGAGAAAGGTTTCACTGAGGTGACTTAGGCGAGCCATTGAGAAAGGTTTCACTGAGGTGACTTAGGCGAGCCATTGAGAAAGGTTTCACTGAGGTGACTTAGGCGGGCCATTCAAAAAGATTTCACTTTGGTGACTTAGGCGGGCCATTCAAAAAGATTTCACTTTGGTGACTTAAGCGGGCCATTCAAAAAGATTTCACTTTGGTGACTTAAGCGGGCCATTCAAAAAGATTTCACTTTGGTGACTTAAGCGGGCCATTCAAAAAGATTTCACTTTGGTGACTTAAGCGGGCCATTCAAAAAGATTTCACTTTGGTGACTTAGGCGGGCCATTCAAAAAGATTTCACTTTGGTGACTTAGGCGGGCCATTCAAAAAGATTTCACTTTGGTGACTTAGGCGGGCCATTCAAAAAGATTTCACTTTGGTGACTTAGGCGGGCCATTCAAAAAGATTTCACTTTGGTGACTTAGGCGGGCCATTCAAAAAGATTTCACTTTGGTGACTTAGGCGGGCCATTCAAAAAGATTTCACTTTGGTGACTTAGGCGGGCCATTCAAAAAGATTTCACTTTGGTGACTTAGGCGGGCCATTCAAAAAGATTTCACTTTGGTGACTTAGGCGGGCCATTCAAAAAGATTTCACTTTGGTGACTTAGGCGGGCCATTCAAAAAGATTTCACTTTGGTGACTTAGGCGAGCCATTGAGAAAGGTTCGCGGGCTGCAGGTTGCCCATGACTGGTTTATATATATTATATTTATTATATATAAATTAATATTAAAGGCGACGGATTGGCAGTATCAGTAAAGGGTCGGACGCCATGCTTTGCAGCATAGAATTACGGCCCTTTATGATCCGAGTTCAAATCCCGCCGAGGTTAATTTTGCCTTTCATCCTTACGGGGTCGATAAAATAAAGTACCAGTCACGCACTGGGGGTCGATTTAATTGACTTTCCCCTCTCCCAAAATTGCTGGCTTTGTGCCTATATAAGAAACCATTATATTAACCATTATATTAACGATTTTATTTATTATTTACAATTTGTGGGTAGGCAAGCCTCTCTGAAAATAGGGGGAGGGGGTATTACGTGGCTGCGAGGGCAAGGGACGGTGACCCCAAAAGTTTGAGAACCTCTGCAGTAAAGGAATAAAAGAATAAAGACAAAAGATGTAATAAGGACGGCAGGAAGCTGGTACTTACCGAAGCTAAAAACGACAGATATGATGGTATGTTGGGTAGATTTATGTTCATAGAAGATATTGAGATGGATTGCTTGGCAACTGGACAGTCGAGGGAGATGTTATGGGTTGAGAAATAACTCTGAACTTGGGTAATGATCTTAGCCATCATACCACCCCAGTCCTCGTCTCTCATGCGGTTTAACAGGGTACAGGAGTCGCGGTAGGTACTGTAATAAATATATATTCACAAAATAAGGTATAGTGAGAGAAAGGTTGGTACTTCTGAGATATAGAGATAAGTAGTAACATACAATAATGGCTGCAACTCTATTTCGGGTATCACCATTGCTTAATACTTTAGAATTAAATAGGTTTGTTTACAATAGTTTATAACTTTGCCTATTGATCCGTATGGTGGGCAAATGGGGTCCCACGTGCTGGCCTCCGCACAGTCCCGGCGGGCAGGATGGAGAAGGCGTTTCCCCGGAGGATGATAAGGGAGACGCGCTGGAAGAGCCATTCCAACTCGCGAGGCTCACACCTGCGGCTTGCCAGCTCAGTGGTTATGGTGGTGAGTAGGGAGGTAGCCCGAGGGCCAACGACACTAGAAGTCTCCACTGCCAAGGCCACGACCGCGAACCTGTCGGAGAGCGACCGGTACTTGGAGAGTTTGGCCTCCTCAGCCCCCCCCCCCCCCCACCGCGACAGTTTAGTCGCAGACTGCACCATGTTGCGGCTAGAGAAAGTGTCGCTGCAAGTGGCATCCCAGACGAGAGGTTTGCCACCGCGGAACGGGAAGATGGTCATACTTAAGCATGAGCATCACGGGCGTGGCTTTTTAATCCTGGCCATAGGGACCTACCTCTGACCAGCCATGACATGCCATACACTGCAAAAAAACAAAAATGTCATATCAAGCGATGTCTGTGCTTGAAGCTTTACGCGAGGGAAGGCTTTCCACGGGGTCAATGCCGGTCTCTGAATATCGAAAGCATTTACCCCAAAAGAAGACCAGGTCATTGGATGCAAAGGAAGTCACAGGTTTTATATCAGAGTGACCTTCTCCTAGAGAGATGTCTTAATGAAGACTAGGAGTCTCCCACTCCACGAAAACATACAATACATATGTATATATGTACAAAAACATACAATACATATGTATATATGTACAAAAACATACAATACATATGTATATGTATATATATACATACATATATACATTATATACATACACACACACAACCATCCCAACACACAACACTTACAAGCACAACTACAACCACACTTCACAAAACAAATCTTTACTATTAAACCCATCTCATTTCACTGTTACAACACCACCACCACCACAGGTCTACTACAACCACCACCACTACAACCACCACCACTACAACCACTACAACCACCACCACTACAACCACTACAACAACCACCACTACAACCACCACTGGTCTACTACAAGCACCACCGCAACAACCACACCACAACCACCAGTCTACTACAACCACCACAACAACAACCACACCACCACCAGTCTACTACAACCACCACCACCACAGCAACAACCACACCACCACCAGTCTACTACAACCACCACAACAACCACCACTGGTCTACTAGAACCACGACCGCAACAACCACAACCAGTCTACTACAACCACCACCACCACTGGTCTATTACAACCGCCACCACCACCACTGGTCTACTACAACCACCACCACAACAACCACACCACCAGTCTACTACAACCAACACCGCAACAACCACACCACCAGTCTACTACAACCAACACCACAACCACCACTGGTCTACTACAACCACCACACCACCATCAGTCTACAGCAACGATATATATACGTACCAAGATCCTACTTGGAATAGACATGGGACCTTAAAGTGCCCCAGAAATGTGTGTCTCCGGATAACGACTGAAACATCAGATCCATTCAACTGCTTCATGGCCTTGGCTTGGAGATCGAGCTGTAATTTACCTGGTAAATTCAACGGCATCGGCCGAATATCCAGGTTCTTTATTAGGAATGTATCTTGACCGCCTACAAAATATAGTAACGTAGAAATAGAGACTTCGTTATAACGACTTTATATATCACACACACACACACACACACGTATATAATCATATATACACTCGGTATAACGACTAATACACATATATACACGCGTACACAATCATGGGACGTATAAACCCACTGAACGAGGGGAAAAAATGGGCATTAGCATACGTCGGAGTCGAACCCACACCTCGTTTGCCGGATAGGTACGCTACCATTAATATATGAAGGCGGTGAATTGGTCGTATCGGTAGAGGGTCGGACGCCATGCTTAGCAGCAAAGAGTTACGGACCTTTATGGTCCGAGTCCAAATCCTGCCGAGGTTAACTTTGTCCATCCTTACGGGGTCGATAAAATAAAGTACCAGTAATACACTGGGATAATTGCTGGCCTTGTGCCAAAAGTAGAAACAATTATATAAGGAGGCGTTTTTGAATCAAAGACGATATTTAAATGTTAGCCGTTTTCTATCAATATCACGGATTTGATATTATGTGAGATAATTGAGGTAAAGTCTATACTGTGTAAATAGTAAATATAGAGTAATTGTTTCTATTTTAGGCACAAGGCCAGCAATTACCCAGTGCATTACTGGTACTTTATTTTATCGACCCCGTAAGGATGAAAGGCAAAGTCAACCTCGGCGGGATTTGAACTCAGATCGTAAAGGGACGTAACTATGCTGGAAAGCATGGCGTCCGACCCCCTACTGATACTGCCAATCCACCGCCCATAGTAAATATAGGGTAATGTATATGCTAAAGGTTTAAAACAGCTGTATCTGGTCAGAATTATCTCATCTCTTTCTGTTCAAACCAACCGTAATTAGCTGCTCATACTTACGTGAAGGTATTGTTCTCAAATAAATATCAAAATCTCTCAGATTTGATATTATGTGAGATAATTATAAGGTAAAGCCTTTACCATAAAAATACAATAGTATATATAGAGTAATCTAAATACTAAAGGGTTAAGGTGTATTTTTTTTCATATACACATCCAAAGTTATTTAGGTTTAAAGATGCACAAAGACTTTTTAAATAAATACAGAAGTAAATATAGAATTGTTTCTACTTTTGGCACAAGGCCAGCAATTAAACCAGTGTATTACTGGTACTTTGTTATCGACCCCGTAAGGATGAAAGGCAAAGTTAACCTCGACGGGATTTGAACTCAGACAGTAAAGCATGGCGTCCAACCCTCTACCGATACTGCCAGGAGTAGTGTAAATACTAAAGGGTGAAGGTCGATTTTTTTTTCATATATACATCCAAAGTTATTGGGGTTTAAAGATGCACAAAGACTTTAAATAAATATCTTATGTGTGTGTGGCCAAACTCACTGCCATCTTTCTGCTAAGAAAATAAATTTCTACACTCACGCCCACCTATACTGAAAGCTGATCCAATTAATGTTTTAAATATTACGATATTTTAAACACACATAATATATTACACTAAAATAATTTGATATTACTAAGACGATTTTATAAACTATATCTAAAATTGTTTATAAGTATTTTTGTGTATTTCTAAAATGTTACATCTATCGAAAGTTTAAATCTGCTCACTGACTTTATAAACAATATATTCCCAAGTTGTCTCGGTGTGTGTGGGGGGGGGGGGGGGAGCAATCACTTATAATTTAGGGGAAAAAGCAAGACGTTTATACAAGAATGTTTGAAGGAAATTAACGAACTTTCATATATATATATATGTATGTATGTGTGTGTGTATTTCCTGTGTGTATATACACACGTATAATTTACTATGAATAAATAAATATTATATTTCTAAGATAACTTTAAAAAAAATAGAGCATGTATATGCAAAAGTATTTGAAGAAAATTAACTAACTGTTATATATACACACATATATATATATGTGTGTGTATTTGAGGGGCGTGTACACATATATATATAATATATTTCTAAGGCAGCTTAAAAATCAGAGAATGTATATACAAAAGTACTAAGAAAATTAACCAACTTTCATATATATATACATGCGTATATATTTGCAGCGTGTGTATACAGACACACATATAATATTAATAAATATAATAATATTTCTCAGACATCTTAAAAAAAGTAGAGCATGTATATTCAAAAGTATTTGAAGAAAATTAACCAACTTTCACACACACACGCACACATTATATATATATATATATATATATATATATATATATATATAATATAACAAATTCATAGGGATATATGTATATATTTAGACAATTACATAATTCTTCAAACTTGCAATTTTATATATAATATTTTTGTTTCTACTTTTGGCACAAGGCCACCAATTATCCCAGTGCATTACTGGTACTTTATTTTATCGACCCCGTAAGGATGAAAGGCAAAGTTAACCTTGACGGGATTTTATATATAATATAATATTAATAAATAAATAATCCCGCCGAGGTTAACTTTGCCTTTCATCCTTTCGGGGTCGATAAAATAAAGTACCAGTAATACAGTGGGTAATTGCTGGTCTTGTGCCAAAAGCAGAAACAATTATTATTATTAATATCGGACAAAATTGCCATTCTGAGGTCAAATCCCGCCGAGGTTAACTTTACCTTTCATCCTTACGGAGGTCAGTAAAATAAAGTACCAGTAATACACTAGGGTAAATGCTGGCGTTGTGCCAAAAGTAGAAACAATTAATAAATAAATAAGACAGCTTACCACATTGGTTCCACTTTAAACTGGCGTAGCAGAAGTTAGACAATACAGCCAAGGTGAACAGACAACGAAATAACATGGCGACCTTCTTCGTTAAGTGACAAAGATAACTGAAATGTTATGGTTTAGTACCTAATGGAGGGTCGAAGACGTCTTTATTATTATGGGAAAATATATTGACAGGCAGATAGATATATATAGTCAGACATCAGCAGCAGTCAACAGCAGATTTACATACCCTTATAGAGGTTTGTGTGGTGTCGTGTTGAATATATATGTGTGTGTGTGTTGTGTATATGTATGTATATATCTGTGCGTGTTGTATATATGTATGTATATATCTGTGTGTGTTGTATATATGTATGTATATATCTGTGTGTGTTGTATATATGTATGTATATATCTGTGTGTGTTGTATATATGTATGTGTTATATATATGTGTATGTGCGTGTTGTATATATGTATGTATATATCTGTGTGTGTTGTATATATGTATGTATATATCTGTGTGTGTTGTATATATGTATGTGTTATATATATGTGTATGTGCGTGTTGTATATATGTATGTGTTATATATATGTGTGTGTATGTGCGTGTATTGTATATATACGTACTTATATATGTGTGTGTGTGTTTGTTTGTTTATCTGTGTGTGAGACAATCTTGGTGAAAGTATAAGGAGGGGGAGGGGGATAGATACCACTGGGGGGGGGCGGATAATCTTCTGGGAAATAGTACAGATGCTTTGACCATCAAAATGGTATGGTGTGATGTAGTATGATGTGGTATGATAAATGGTAGTGGGGTGGTGTAGTGGTGTGGTGGTGGTGTAATAGTGGCGATGGTGGTGTGGTGGTGGTGGTGGTGGTGTAATAGTGGCGATGGTGGTGTAGTGGTGTGGTAGTGGTGGAGGTGTAATAGTGGCGATGGTGGTGTAATGGTGTGGTGGTGGTGGTGGTGTAATAGTGGCGATGGTGGTGTAGTGTAGTGGTGTGGTGGTGGTGGTGGTGTAATAGTGGCGATGGTGGTGTAGTGTAGTGGTGTGGTGGTGGTGGTGTAATAGTGGCGATGGTGGTGTAGTGGTGGAGATGGTGGTGTAGTGGATGTGGTAGTGTAATAGTGGCGATGGTGGTGTAGTGGTGTGGTGGTGGTGGTGTAATAGTGGCGATGGTGGTGTAGTGGTGTGGTAGTGGTGGAGGTGTAATAGTGGCAATGGTGGTGTAGTGGTGTAGTGGTGTGGTGGTGTAATAGTGGAGATGGTGGTGTAGTGGTGTGGTGGTGGTGGTGTTGTAGTGGTGTGGTGGTAGTGGTGGTGGTGGTGGCGTAATAGTGGAGATGGTGGTGTAGTTGTGTGGTGGTGGTGGTGGTGTAGTGGTGGTGGTGTAATAGTGGCGATGGTGGTGTAGTGGTGTAGTGGTGGTGCTGGTGTATTAGTGGCGATGGTGGTGTAGCGGTGTGGTGGTGGTGGTGGTGTAGTTGTGTGGTGGTGGTGGGTAATAGTGGCGATGGTGGTGTAGTGGTGTGGTGGTGGTGGTGTAATAGTGGAGATGGTGGTGTAGTGGTGTGGTGGTGGTGGTGGTGGTGTAATAGTGGCGATGGTGGTGTAGTGGTGTGGTGGTGTAATAGTGGCGATGGTGGTGTAGTGGTGTAGTGGTGGTGCTGGTGTAATAGTGGCGATGGTGGTGTAGTGGTGTAGTGGTGGTGCTGGTGTAATAGTGGAGATGGTGGTGTAGTGGTGTGGTGGTGGTGCAATAGTGGCGATGGTGGTGTAGTAGTGTAGTGGTGGTGCTGGTGTAATAGTGGAGATGGTGGTGTAGTGGTTTGATGCTGGTACAATTGTGACGATGGTGGTGTAGTGCTGTGGTGGTGGTGGTGTAATAGTGGCGATGGTGGTGGTGTAGTAGTGGCCGTGGTAGTGGTGTAATAGTGGCGATGGTGGTGTAGTGGTGGTGGTGTAATAGTAGTGGTATAGTGTGATGGTGGTGGTGTGGTTGTGATATAGTGGCGGGGTGATGTAATAGTGGCGGGGTGGTGTAATAGTAGTGGGGTGGTGTAGGTGGTGGTGTAATAGTGGAGGGGTGGTGTAGGTGGTGGCGTGGGTGGTGTAGGTGGTGGCGTGGGTGGTGTAGGTGGTGGCGTAGGTGGTGGTGTAGGCGGTGGTGTAATAGTGGAGGTCTGGTGTAGGTGGTGGTGTAGGTGGTGGGGTAGATAGTCCTAATGTTGATAAAGCAGTCTTAATTAAATGAAGCTGCTGATGATAATCAAACCAGAAGGTTTTGTTTTAATCAGATAAAAGAGGGGTTCAGGGTTGAAAGATGTGGGTTTATGGGGGTTGGCGTGGGATGCCAGAGTCTGGTGGGGCTGTTGTGGGCCTCGTGGTGTACCTGAATAGGTGGGGCTCTTGTAGGGCTGTTGTGGGGCCGTGGGGTGTAGTTGAGTCTGGTGGAGATGTTGTAGGCCTGGGGTGGTGTAGCTGTGTAGGTGGGGCTCTTGTAGGGCTGTTGTGGGGCCATGGGTGGGGTGTACCTGAGTCCGGAGGAGATATTGTAGGCCTGGGGTGGTCTACCTGAGTAGGTGGGGCTCTTGTCGGGCTGTTGTGGGGCCGTGGTGTGTACCTGTGTCTGGTGGAGATGTTGTAGGCCTGGGGTGGTGTAGCTGAGTAGGTGGGGCTCTTGTAGGGCTGTTGTGGGGCCGTGGGGTGTACCTGTGTCTGGTGGAGATGTTGTAGGCCTGGGGTGGTGTAGCTGAGTAGGTGGGGCTCTTGTAGGGCTGTTGTGGGGCCGTGGGGTGTACCTGAGTCTGGTGGAGATGTTGTAGGCCTGGGGTGGTGTAGCTGTGTAGGTGGGGCTCTTGTAGGGCTGTTGTGGGGCCGTGGGGTGTACCTGTGTCTGGTGGAGATGTTGTAGGCCTGGGGTGGTCTACCTGAGTAGGTGGGGCTCTTGTAGGGCTGTTGTGGGGCCGTGGGGTGTACCTGAGTCTGGTGGAGATGTTGTAGGCCTTGGGTGATGTAGCTGAGTAGGTGGGGCTCTTGTAGGGCTGTTGTGGGGCCGTGGGGTGTACCGAGTCTGGTGGAGATGTTGTAGGCCTGGGGTGGTGTAGCTGTGTAGGTGGGGCTCTTGTAGGGCTGTTGTGGGGCCGTGGGGTGTACCTGGGTCTGGTGGAGATGTTGTAGGCCTGGGGTGGTGTAGCTGAGTAGGTGGGGCTCTTGTAGGGCTGTTGTGGGGCCGTGGGGTGTACCGAGTCTGGTGGAGATGTTGTAGGCCTGGGGTGGTGTAGCTGTGTAGGTGGGGCTCTTGTAGGGCTGTTGTGGGGCCGTGGGGTGTACCTGGGTCTGGTGGAGATGTTGTAGGCCTGGGGTGGTGTAGCTGAGTAGGTGGGGCTCTTGTAGGGCTGTTGTGGGGCCGTGGGGTGTACCTGGGTCTGGTGGAGATGTTGTAGGCCTGGGGTGGTGTACCTGAGTAGGTGGGGCTCTTGTAGGGCTGTTGTGGGGCCGTGGGGTTTGCCTGGGTCTAGTGGAGATGTTGTAGGCCTGGGGTGGTGTAGCTGAGTAGGTGGGGCTCTTGTAGGGCTGTTGTGGGGCCGTGGGGTTTGCCTGGGTCTGGTGGAGATGTTGTAGGCCTGGGGTGGTGTAGCTGAGTAGGTGGGGCTCTTGTAGGGCTGTTGTGGGGCCGTGGGGTTTGCCTGGGTCTGGTGGAGATGTTGTAGGCCTGGGGTGGTCTACCTGAGTAGGTGGGGCTCTTGTAGGGCTGTTGTGGGGCCGTGGGGTGTACCTGGGTCTGGTGAAGATGTTGTAGGCCTGGTGTGGTGTAGCTGAGTAGGTGGGGGCTCTTGTAGGGCTGTTGTGGGGCCGTGGGGTTTGCCTGGGTCTGGTGGAGATGTTGTAGGCCTGGAGTGGTGTAGCTGAGTAGGTGGGGCTCTTGTAGGGCTTTTGTGGGGCCGTGGGGTGTACCTGAGTCTGGTGGAGATGTTGCAGGCCTGGTGTGGTGTACCTGAGTCTTGTGGGAGCTGTTTTGAGTAGGTGCTGAGTGGTTAAGTTGTTGACCTCATGACCGGGTGTTGTGTCTTTGATCAAGATACTTTATTACACGTTGATCCAGTCTACTCAGCTAGGGGGGGGAGTTTTACCTGTAATATACTGGGGTGGGGAGGCAACCTTGTCACACACAATGTCATACTGAGTCTCCCTGAAGAATTTACTGTTGTACCTTTAATGTATTGGGAGTGGGGAGCCTTGTCACACACGATGTCTTGCTGGGTTTCCCTGAGAATTTAATATTGTACCTGTAATTTATTGGGGGTGGGGTGAACCTTTTTACACATTGGTTCATACTGAGTCTCCCTAAGAAATCGCTTTTGTACTTGTAATATACTGGGGTGGGGGGAGCCTTGTCACATATTGGTTCATACTGAATCTCCCTGAGACGTTATTGTTGTACCTGTAATTTATTGGGGGGTGAGGAAACCTTGTTACACATTGGTTCATACTGAGTCTCCCTGAGAATTTATTGTTGTACCTGTAATATACTGGGGTGGGGAGAGCTTTGTCACACATTGGTTCATACTGAAACTCCCTGAGAAATCGCTGTTGTACCTGTAATTTATTGGGGTGGGGCAGCCTTATTACACATTGGTTCATACTGAATCTCCCTGAGAAGTTATTGTTGTACCTGTAATTTATTGGGAATGGGGGAGCTTTATTACACATGGTGACATGGTGAATCTCCCTGAGAATTTACGCTAACGGTACACGTGTCTGTGGAAAACTAAGCCAGTTACACTGCAAATCATGATGGACTGTACCCCTGTAATTTAATGTAGAGGAAAGCCCTGATGCATACTCTGTCACACCTAATCTCCCTGAGGACTTCGTTAAAACTGCACGTGTCTGTGAAATGTTCAATAAGCTACACCCCCAATTCAAAATGGACTGCACCTACTTTCGGGAGGCGAATAAATGTACCCCACCCACCCCTATTCATCTTTACAGATTTGTTCCACACCCACCCCACCAATCCTGTTAATTTTCAGGGGGAGGTGGTACATGCTGTTCCTTTACACACACACACACACACACACACACACACACACACACACACATATATATATATATATATATATATATATATATATATATATATAGATGCACTTGGGGAGGGTGATATTGTTGTTATAATATTACCAGAAATAATAACAGAACACACTCACTGTATCTTTTATATCTCCATAGTTAATTTATTTGGCAATCAATGTTTATCATTGATTGACCAACGGTTCGACACACGATTTTTCCTGCTATATCAAGCCTTAACCTAATATATACCTTCCATATACTGTACTGATTGTGTTGTTATTTCTGTTTACCTTTTACATACATATATATATATATATATATATATATATAACGAAGGAAATGTGGTAAGGAACCAGGTGGACCGTAACGCACCAAAGTACTCAATACTTGGGGTAGTAGAGTGGGTAATAGGAACCAGTAAGACCCCGAGAATCGCATTTTCGGCGGGCAGGAAAAGCGAAGCGAAACGCAAAAATCAGAAATGATACTGGCAAAGTGCTCAATAGTTAAAAACCAGAGCTAAACAATGTGTTAAGAAGCCATACAAAACTGAAAAGGTGGTTAAGAAAGCATTAACCACCCAAGCCAAAAACCAATTCAAGCTAAACAGGTCAAAACAAAATAAATGATATATATATATATATTTGGTCGTTTTGGAAGCCTCAACAATGAAGATGGGTAAATCTCCGGGTAACAGAATCCGGTGGTGAAGAGAGAGATGTAATGGAATGTAGAATGAGATGTATAGTGTATAGAGGAACGTAGGAAAGAGCTAAAAATAAAAATAATAACATGAGATAGAGTTACCTTGGGAGAGATTTAACTGTCCCTATATTTCGGATTCGCATCCATCAACTGGGAGGTTTTCCAGGAGGGAAAGTTATCTGTCGGAGAGGAACGGTACGTGGCCTCTGCTGCTTGTGTGTAACTGAGGTACACAGATATATATATATATATATATATATATACATATATGGTGACTGCCAACTCGTTTTCGAGTAGGGCCACTACTTTATATCCATGTAGGAGAACCCCTACCGATGCGCTGAACGAGTGTGACTTTTTAGTCCAGCCAGCGACTTGAAAACTC
>CAXHJY010000352.1:0-7500 GCA_964016885.1 Eledone cirrhosa | reverse complement strand
GTTTTTCTTTTCTTTATATACTTTATATACATTATAAAACTCTTTTTTAGAAGAATTATCCCTCCCATTTTTTTAAATAATGTCACTTTGTCGAATCAAAGAAAGGGAAAAAAAAAAGAAAAACAGACCCTAAAATATATTTTCCGTGCTATTTCCAACTTCACCTTTTCTCTATATCCACTGTTTTGTATAGAACCTTATTTCCCTTTTTATAATATATATACATATATATTTCAGAAGATCCCGTTAAGGGTGAAAGCAGCGATTCTTTGTTTAAACTTTAATCTGTTATTTTAATAAATATTTGCTCTACGGTTCTTATATATTTGATATATATTTATCCTTATCGAGCCTTCTTTGGATTTTAGACTTCAAATTTATTATTATTACCATATATATATATATACATGTGGAAGCTTAGTAAAATCGAAGCTTTGGCTGTGAGCAAGCAAAGTCGACCTACAATATGAATGAGTTAGCAAAGCACTCAATTAGAGAAATAACATACGTTTAAATAGCTTGACAAATTGAACATTGTGGTAGGCAAAACCTAACACACTATATATATATATATATATATATATATATATATATATATATAATTACGGTATGTGCGCATTTCTTCTAAGTTTAATTTTACTACTAATTACGTGCGGTTGACGATATATTTGATCGGATTCTGCATGTTGCCGAAGTGTTTGATAAATAATGGAACGGAGTTAACGCGAACTGGCTGCGATCAATTGTTTGTCGGAGATTTCCCCGTTATAAAATTTACTCTTAAAGCTTGCTGGATTTGATTATGTATATGGTTAATTATGCTGATTAGAGGAAGAAAGAGTATATATTTTAATATCTGATTGATTCTATAGACATGTTTTATGATATATATATATATATATATATATATATAATTGGTGTTGGATGCTTAAAGCGTCCGTATGCGGTAGGGCGTATGACCACTCGATGCTCTCATAGAACAGAGTGAGTATGATATCACAGAAAAACATTGATTCTCTTTTTTTCTGTGATATATATATATTAATTGTTTCTACTTTAGGCACAAGGCCAGCAATTACCCAGTGTATTACTGGTACTTTATTTTATCGACCCCGTAAGGATGAAAGGCAAAGTTAACCTCGGCGGGATTTGAACTCAGACCGTAAAGGGAAGTAACTATGCTGGAAAGCATGGCGTCCGACCCTCTACCTATACTGCCAATCCACCGCCTGATATATATATATTAATAATTGTTTCTACTTTTGGCACAAGGCCAGCAATTACCCAGTGCATTACTGGTACTTTATTTTATCGACCCCGTCAGGATGAAAGGCAAAGTCAACCTCGGCGGGATTTGAACTCAGATCGTAAAGGGACGTAACTATGCTGGAAAGCATGGCGTCCGACCCTCTACCGATACTGCCAATCCACCGCCTGATATATATATATATATTAATAATAATAAAAAGGAAGATTTGTTAGGTCTTCATTACGTTTACTGGAACTAAGCGTCGAGTGGTGACTCTGGTGAACCAACAGTAACTGGACATTACAATTCCTATATATATATATATATAGAGAGAGAGAGAGAGAGAGAGAGAGAGAGAGAGAGAGAGAGAGAGAGAGAAAAGGAAGAAGAAGAAGAAAAAGAAAAGGAAGAAGAACAACAGCAACAAAAATTACGAAGCTCAACTAAAACACGTAGTGAATGGAGTTATGATGGTCACGGGTGGAATGTCTTTGATGTTGTGGCTGTTGCTCGATCATGGAGGACCTTCGACAGACTAAACAGTAACAGCAACAACAGTAACAACTGCAACAGCAACTATAGTAACAACAATAACTGCAGCAACAACAGTAGTAACAACAACAACAGTAACAACAGCAACAACAACTCCGGTTAAATTGTGTAGCTACTACAATGTATTGTTAAGCGAAGAGAGCGGCGGAGAGAAAGCAGAGGTGAGAGGGAGAGAGAGAAGGGTGAGGAAAGAGCCTTAACCCTTTAATGTTCAAACCGACCAAAACCGGCCAGAATTCTCTACCTTTTTCTGTTGAAACTGGCTGTAACTGGTCGCTCAAACTGATGTTAAGGTATTGTTCTCAAAATAAATACTTTCAAAATCTCATAGATTCAATATTATGTGTGATAATTATGTGAGATAAAGCCTTTACCATGAAAATATAATAGTATATATAGAGTAATGTGAATGATATGTGAGATGTTATGTGAGGTAAAGCCTTTACCTTGAAAATATAATAGTATATATAGAGTAATGTGAGATGTTATGTGAGGTAAAGCCTTTACCATGAAAATATAATAGTATATATAGAGTAATGTGAATGATATGTGAGATGTTATGTGAGGTAAAGCCTTTACCTTGAAAATATAATAGTATATATAGAGTAATGTAAATGTTATGTGAGATATTATGTGAGATAAAGCATTTACCTTCAAATATATAATAGTATATATAGAGTAATGTGAATGTTATGTGAGATGTTATGTGAGGTAAAGCCTTTACCATGAAAATACAATAGTATATATAGAGTAATGTGAATGATATGTGAGATGTTATGTGAGGTAAAGCCTTTACCATGAAAATATAATAGTATATATAGAGTAATGTGAATGTTATGTGAGATAAAGCATTTACCTTGAAAACATAATAGTATATATAGTGTAATGTGAATGTTATGTGAGGTAAAGCCTTTACCATGAAAATATAATAGTATATATAGAGTAATGTAAATGTTATGTGAGATATTATGTGAGATAAAGCATTTACCTTGAAATATATAATAGTATATATAGAGTAATGTGAATGTTATGTGAGATGTTATGTGAGGTAAAGCCTTTACCATGAAAATATAATAGTATATATAGAGTAATGTGAATGTTATGTGAGATGTTATGTGAGGTAAAGCCTTTACCTTGAAAATATAATAGTATATATAGAGTAATGTAAATGTTATGTGAGATAATTATGTGAGGTAAAGCCTTTACCATGAAAATATAATAGTATATATAGAGTAATGTAAATGTTATGTGAGATATTATGTGAGATAAAGCATTTACCTTGAAATATATAATAGTATATATAGAGTAATGTGAATGTTATGTGAGATGTTATGTGAGGTAAAGCCTTTACCATGAAAATATAATAGTATATATAGAGTAATGTGAATGTTATGTGAGGTAAAGCCTTTACCATGAAAATATAATAGTATATATAGAGTAATGTGAATGTTATGTGAGGTAAAGCCTTTACCATGAAAATACAATAGTATATATAGAGTAATGTAAATGTTATGTGAGATGTTATGTGAGGTAAAGCCTTTACCATGAAAATATAATAGTATATATAGAGTAATGTGAGATGTTATGTGAGGTAAAGCCTTTACCATGAAAATATAATAGTATATATAGAGTAATGTAAATGTTATGTGAGATATTATGTGAGGTAAAGCCTTTACCATGAAAATATAATAGTATATATAGAGTAATGTGAATGTTATGTGAGGTAAAGCCTTTACCATGAAAATATAATAGTATATATAGAATAATGTGAATGTTATGTGAGGTAAAGCCTTTACCATGAAAATACAATAGTATATATAGAGTAATGTGAATGTTATGTGAGGTAAAGCATTTACCTTGAAAACATAATAGTATATATAGAGTAATGTGAATGTTATGTGAGATGTTATGTGAGGTAAAGCCTTTACCATGAAAATATAATAGTATATATAGAGTAATGTGAATGCTATGTGAGATATTATGTGAGGTAAAGCCTTTACCTTGAAAATATAATAGTATATATAGAGTAATGTGAATGTTATGTGAGATATTATGTGAGGTAAAGCCTTTACCATGAAAATATAGTAGTATATATAGAGTAATGTGAATGGTATGTGAGATGTTATGTGAGGTAAAGCCTTTACCATGAAAATATAATAGTATATATAGAGTAATGTGAATGGTATGTGAGATGTTATGTGAGGTAAAGCCTTTACCATGAAAATATAATAGTATATATAGAGTAATGTGAATGGTATGTGAGATGTTATGTGAGGTAAAGCCTTTACCATGAAAATATAATAGTATATATAGAGTAATGTGAATGCTATGTGAGATATTATGTGAGGTAAAGCCTTTACCTTGAAAATATAATAGTATATATAGAGTAATGTGAATGTTATGTGAGATATTATGTGAGGTAAAGCCTTTACCATGAAAATATAATAGTATATATAGAGTAATGTGAATGGTATGTGAGATGTTATGTGAGGTAAAGCCTTTACTGTGAAAATATAATAGTATATATAGAGTATTGTGAATGGTATGTGAGATGTTATGTGAGGTAAAGCCTTTACCATGAAAATATAATAGTATATATAGAGTAATGTGAATGGTATGTGAGATGTTATGTGAGGTAAAGCCTTTACCATGAAAATATAATAGTATATATAGAGTAATGTGAATGCTATGTGAGATATTATGTGAGGTAAAGCCTTTACCTTGAAAATATAATAGTATATATAGAGTAATGTGAATGTTATGTGAGATATTATGTGAGGTAAAGCCTTTACCATGAAAATATAATAGTATATATAGAGTAATGTGAATGTTATGTGAAATATTATGTGAGGTAAAGCCTTTACCATGAAAATATAATAGTATATATAGAGTAATGTGAATGGTATGTGAGATATTATGTGAGGTAAAGCCTTTACCATGAAAATATAATAGTATATATAGAGTAATGTAAATGCTAAAGGGTTAAATGAGAACTTGTGTCTTATTTTCGGTCTTTGATACTGCCAGGTACGTCAATTTGTCAACAGTTGACTGATAAAATGACAAGTCAGTCAATCATATTGGGGGCCTCCCCACAGCCCCGGCGGACAGAATAGAGAAGGCGTTTCCCCGGAGGATGGTAACAACTATAGTAACAACATCAACAACTGCAACAACAACAACATTTACCAGGAAGGAAAAAAAAAGAAGCTGGGGGAAGAAAAGAAAGAAGAAAGACGACAAGGGTAAAATATAAGGCAGAGACGGTAACTTACTTCAACGAGGAGTTTGGCGGTAGATGAAAGTGTCGGTAACTTCAAAGTGAAATTATCAATGGCCATACTCTGAATTGGTACAGGACACTTAATCTTGATGTTCCTCTGAGAGAACATTGATTCAATCTGGAGTACGACGTCAGCCATCTTGCCACCCCAGTTTTCAGACTTCATCCGATTGAAAAGATTACAGGAATCGCGATATACACTGAAAAGCGAGGAAGATTGTCGCAAAAATAAAATTTATGAGGAGTAAATATGAGTCTAACTTTGGTACGAAAAGTATTAAACCCAGCCCTAAATAAAAATCTCAATTTTTGGAGTAAATAAAATCTTGAAGTAAATAAAATCCAAACTCTTTACATAAAAAAAAAATCTAAGCTTTGTACGAAACAAAGGATTAAACACATATATGTATATATGTGTTTATCTCTCTTTTATGTTCAATTATATATATATATATATATATAATATATATGTGTGTTTATCTCTCTTTTATGTTCAATTATATATATATATATATATATATATATATATATATACATATATAATTACCTATGACATGGTGGCTGCCAACTCGTTTTCGAGTACGGCCACTACTTTATACCCATGTAGGAGAACCCCTACCGATGCGCTGAATGAATATGACTTTTTAGTCCAGCCAGCGACTTGAAAACTCTGGTACAAACACTACACTTGTGACAATTATTGACACATAGTGCTGGGCTCATGGTACCATAGGACGACAAGTGCAGAGAGATCTCCAGATATAAAGCAATGCCTGTGCCGTGAAGCTTTTATAGTGAGCAAAGGCACTGCACAAAGCCAGTCCCATTCTCTTAACCAAGATGATATTTACCAAAAAGAAGAACAAGTCAACATCATTGGATACCATCAGGGTTGCAGGTGTTATATCAGAGTTTTCCTTCTCCTAGAATTCTGCCTTGACAAAGGCTAAGGGGTCATCTCTCCCCTTATGTATATTATGACATACATACATACATACACACACACACATACCTACCTACCATAGGAGGGTTTTAATTAGAAAACTTACCATGATCCAAAGTGGAAAAGACAGGGCAGTGGAATCGATCCGAAAAAGGTTTTTTTGTTTATGTCCAATTTCACATCAGATCCATTCAGGACTTTCAATGTGTGGGCCTTTATTTTTAATGTTATGGCTTGCCCCATAATCACAGGGTGCGGGGCGATGTTGAAGTCTGACATGACGATTGTGTCAGCTCCACCTGTATATAACAAATATACGTATGTATGTGGGTATGTATACATATTTGGGTATCGCTTATATAAATATAAATAAATATATATATATAAAAGACGTAAAATAAGAAAATTTAAAAAAAAAAAATTTTAAAGAATTAACTTATTTAAATTTAAGAAAGTAAGTTAATTCTTAAAAATTTTTTTTATTTGTTTTTTTTAATTTTCTTATTTTACGTCTTTTATATTATTGTTCTGCATCCCCCTGCATTGAACCACCTAGGTACTATGACATAACCTGTGTATTTGCTGGCATTGGCGTACATCTGTGCGCTTATGTTAGTAGATATATTAAATTATGTATATATATATATATATAAGTATGTATACGTACATACATATATGTATACAGACATGTATGTATACGTACATACATATATGTATACAGACGTCCAGTAGTATGTATATATATATACATACATGCACACACATATATATATATGTACGTATGGATTTACCGAACATTTATTATAATGCTCGGTTTGTTTGTAAACAAACATCCCGAATTAAGCCGTATATATGTGTGCATGTATGTATATATATATATATATATATATATATATATATATATATATATATATATATATATATATATACATACTACTGTACGTCTGTACACATATATGTATGTACGTATACATACTTATATTTATACAGCCGTACTAAGAGTGAGAAATGAAATTTCGTTTCATTTCATCCTTCGCAGCAGAGTATAATATATAATATATATATATATATATTATATATAATATATATATATATATTATATATAATATATATATATATATATTATATATAATATATATATATATATTATATATAATATATATATATATATATATATAATATATTATATATAATATATATATTATATATAATATATATATTATATATAATATATATATTATATATAATATATATATATATATATATATAATATATATATTATATATAATATATATATATATATATATAATATATATATTATATATAATATATATATATATATTATATATAATATATATATATATAATATATATATTATATATAATATATATATTATATATAATATATATATTATATATAATATATATATTATATATAATATATATATATATATTATATATATTATATATAATA
>CAXHJY010000351.1:65000-67500 GCA_964016885.1 Eledone cirrhosa | reverse complement strand
CAGGTCTAAACACCTAGATACATGTATGTGTGTATGTGTTCTTTCTTGAACATGGCGGACCTTATTGTCTCTTGGGGTCACTGGTTGTGACTTGGTGATAACTCGTATGAACATAAAGCAAGATAAATGAAATAATAATAATAATAATAATAATAATAATAATTGATTCGTTTGTAAGCAGACAGCTTCATTACACTATGTTTTTTAGATGACCATCCTACTCCTTTTGTTCTACCAGTGTCAGAGAGGAACAATCGACAATAATATTGTTTCTGGGTTATTGCCCTTTGTCAAGATCGTCTATCTCTGTCACAGTCAGAAGAAAAAGATAGCGATGGTCGTCTAAAACACATAGCATATTGAAACTGTTTGCTTGCAAATGGTTCGAATATTATTATTATTCGATATAAAAAATATTATGGAAACCAGGTGAAATGTGAGCGAGAAAAGGATTTCACACAGGTCAGACGGGAGGAAGTGAGAGGGGGGAAAGTAGCAGAGAGGGAGTCAGTGAAAGTGTGAGGAAGAGGCCAGCCGAGATAGGGTGACTGGCAGAGGGGTGAATGAGGGTAAGAGATACAAGGAGAGAGAAAGGGGATAGCAGTAAGAAAGAAACAGACTGGTCACAGCGGAGGGAAAAATATAAATGAAAAATGGAAAATGGCGTGCTGCGACAATTTACAACAGTAACAATACAAACTATAATATGTAGTAACAATCTAGTTATTAACTCAGAACCTAGCCCGGCCGGAAATTGAACACCTGACTTTGAGCTTTCCGCTCAATTGAGGCTTGTAACTAGAACACAACACGAAATAAACTAAAGAAAGAATGACAGATAAACTAAAATAAAAACAAAACAAGATAACGTAGAGCGGGAAATATGTGGCTTCTGGATGGCTGGATGACTTTTGGGGTTGTTCAGGTACTGAGATATTAAAGATGGCGTCAAACTGGATATTTTCAGTCGTAATCTACATTTTTATCCACCCATCCATTTATCGTTTCATCGGATGGTGGTGTGGTGGTGTATGGTGCAGTGTGGTGGTGTGTTGTGTTGTGTGATAAAGTGTGATGTGGTGTGGTGTGGTGTGGTGTAGCGTAGTGCGATTATAGTGTGATGTGGTATGGAGTGATGTGGTGTGGTGTGGTGGAAATGTGGTGTAGTTAGTGTGGTTTGGTGTGGAGTGATGTAGTGTGGTGTTGTATGGTGCAGTGTGGTGGTGTGTCGTGTTGTGTGATAAAGTGTGATGTGGTGTGGAGTGGTGTGGTATGGCAGAAATGTGGTGTAGTTAGTGTAGTGCAGTGTGGTGTGGTTTGGAGTGGTGTGGTGTTGTATGGTGCAGTGTGGTGGTGTGTTGTGTTGTGTGATAAAGTGTGATGTGGTATGGAGTGGTATGATATAGTTTCGTGTGGTGTGGTGCGTTGTGGCGTAGTGCGATTAAAGTGTCGTGTGGTGTAGTGTAGTGTAGTGTGATGAGGTGTGGTGTGGTATGGTGGAAATGTGTTGTAGTTAGTGTAGTGTAGTGTGGTGTGGTGGGAGTGTCGTGTAGTGTGGTGTGGAGTGATGTGGTGTAGTGTGGTGTGGTATGGTGGAAATGTGTTGTAGTTAGTGCAGTGTGGTGTGGTGTGGAGTGATGTGGTGTAGTGTAGTGTGGTGTGGTGGGAGTGTCGTGTAGTGTGGTGTGGTGTGGGGTGATATGTTGTGACGTTGTATGAAGTGGTGTGGTCTTGTATTGTGCAGTGTGGTGTGGTGTAGCGTAGTGGAATATAGTGTGGTGTGGTGTTCTATAGTGTGGTGCGGCGGTGTTGTGTGGTGTTCTATAGTGAGGTGCAGTGTGGTGTATCATGGTGCAATATAATGCAGTGTGGTGTGGTGTAACGTAGTGGGATATAATGTGGTGTGGTGTAGTATGGTGCAGTGTCGTGTGTGATATAACATAGATTGCTATAGAGTATGTTTTGAAACCAGAATATAAAGGGTTGTAACTAAATAAAGCAATACATTTCATTCGATGCACTATTGATTCTTATGTTGATGATGATGATGATGATGATGATAATAATAATAATTCGATGATTTATTGATGATAATGATAATTGTGATGATGGTGATGAAATGATGATGATGACGATAATGATAATTAATTGTTTCTACTTTTTGGCACACAGAGCCAGCAATTATCCCAGTGCATTACTGGTACTGTTATTTAATCGACCACCCGTAAGGATGAAAGGCAAAGTTAACCTCGGCAGGATTTGAAACTCAGATCATAAAGGGAGGTAATTCTATGCTTCAAAGCATTGTGCCCGACCCTCTACCGATACCTGCCAATCCACCGCACCTAAAAACAAAATTTACTAATACCTTCTGACGGGGACTCGAACCCGCCAATCCCCGGCTTAAGGAGGCCTGTGCCTTATCCATTGGGCCACAGAGGCAGATAATGATGATAATAAAGTGATGATGATGATGTAATGATGTTCATGATGTTGATGA
>CAXHJY010000351.1:57500-60000 GCA_964016885.1 Eledone cirrhosa | reverse complement strand
TACATACATACATACATACATACATACATACATAGTGGCTGCCAACTCGTTTTCGAGTACGGCCACTACTTTATATCCATGTAGGAGAACCCCTACCGATGCGGTGAACGAGTGTGATTTTTTAGTTCAGCCAACGACTTGAAAACTCTGGTACAAACACTACACTTGTGACAATTATTGACACATAGTTCTGGGCCCATGGTACCATGTGACGACAAGTGCAGAGAGATCTCCAGTTATAAAGCAATACCTGTGCCGTGAAGCTTTTATAGTGAGCAAAGGCACTGCACAAAGCCAGTCCCACTCTCTTAACCAAGATGATATTTACCAAAAAGAAGAATAAGTCAACATCATTGGATACCATCAGGGTTGCAGGTGTTATATCAGAGTTTTCCTTCTCCTAGAATTCTGCCTTGACAAAGGCTAAGGGGTCATCTCTCCCAGTGATTTTGGATGGCCATTGACTCTTAAGAGCTCCTTTGCCCTTTGACAGGTTTTGTTTTTAGTCCTGCAGGATGTCCAAAGTCACCCTCCTCACCAAGAAACATACATACATACATACATACATACATACATACATACATACATACATACATACATACATACATACATACATACATACATACATACATGATGATGATGATGATAGCTGCAACTTTATTTTGAGTAATGCTATCAATTGATACTTAAGCATGAGCGTCATTGACGTGGCTTTTTAGTCTTGTCCTGCTAGGGACTTGGCTGTGCTCATATCAAGCGATATTGTGTGTATGTTTAAATTCTAAAATTGTAATTTAGTTTTATTTGTGTTTTGTATTTGATATATTTATTAGGAATTATATATTTTCTATGTTTAAACTTTTGTTGTCTTTGTCAAACATTAAATGGCTCTTCATAGACTTTAGATTGTAACAAGGTTATCATTAGACATTCCATTATTGTTTTATTCAGGGTTTTTTACATTGTTGATCATCAAACGTTTCGGTTTTGTAACGCACCATAGCTTTTACAGCCACGTGCTTTTTTTCACATCCAATTCATTAATTTTATATTTAAAAAAATATTGTTGTGGTGTTTGTTAATAGTTAAGGTCACGCCGAGACAATGGTTGTGTTGTTGTTGTTGTTGTTGTTGTTGCTGCTGTTCTTTTATAGGTCTGTTATGCTGTTTTATTTTTAGATATTCTTTCTTTTTTATGTCAAACATTTCGGTCACGTTAGATGACAATAGTTTTTTTTTGTTTTTTGTTTTGATTGTGTTTTTGTTGGGGGCGGGGGCGGGGGGGTGGGGGTGGGGGGTCATTATTTATAACTTTTTTGTCATTGGTTGTGTGTGTGTGTGCTTTTTTTTTTGTTGTATTTATTTGTATTTTCTGTTGTGTAAATATTTAGTAGACGTAGCAAGGGATATTCTTAAAATGGTTAAGGACTTCGATTCGTAATTATTATATACCGGTTTCAATTCCTCTGCATGGAATCTTTGGGTGCAGGTGTCGTTAACAATGGCCTAGGGTCAACTCATGACTTGTGAGTGATATTAAATAGACGGAAAGTGTAGCTAAATTCTAATTCTATTCTATTATAAGTTGAGCATACTTATGCAGCTTCATATGCAAATGAGATAAATCAGCTCATTTACACAGATGAAAAAAAAACTATATATTCTCGACAGTTTTCAAGTCCATCAGTTGCGTGGGAGGGGGGATCGTGCTGATGAGAACCAGTTAAGTCTGAAATGCATCGACGATTGTCCCCCCTTGCTTCTGCTGGACACCACCAGAGCAAGATGAAGAGGAGGATGAAGGGTGATTCCCGTAGCCAACATTTTCCAACGTAGAAAATAGATAGGGAAAAATAAAGAAAATGAAGAAATATATGGAGTAGGAGGGAAAGGAGACATATGAGGGGGGTGGCAGGTGATAGAGGTAGTGGGAGGAAGGAGATATATGAGGGGGTGGCAGGAGATAGAGGTAGTGGGAGGAAGGAGGGCGAGATGCGACATGAGTGTTAAAATTGTAATCTAGAACACGTGATGTCTCCAGCTTTTAAAGATACATCTGCTCGCAACATTTTGCCAACAGGCACACACGGTCCTGTTGAGCTTAACAAGACACGTGTGTGTGTGGGGGGGGGGGAATATATATTATATGTATATATATATATGCACATATTTATTAGAATGTATATATATAATATAATATATATGCACATATTTATTAGAATGTATATATATAATATATATGTACATATTTATTAGAATGTATATATATATATAATATATATGCACATATTTATTAGAATGTATATATATATATAATATATATGCACATATTTATTAGAATGTTGTTGAAGTATGTATACATCTTTTGGAATACCCTATATATATATATATATATATATATATATATATATATATATATATATATATATATATATATATATATATGTATATATATATATATATACATATATATATATACATATATATATACATATACACA
>CAXHJY010000351.1:50000-52500 GCA_964016885.1 Eledone cirrhosa | reverse complement strand
CGGTTTGTATTTATTTATTTTCTTGATTTATTCTTAAATTGAGTCTGGCAAACCCAATTGTCTATAGTTAGTATTCTTTTCACCTCAGCGAATCTGGTCCCTTACGATTTCAACACATATATCTATATATCTGTGTCCGTTTTTCTTTTATATTCAATTATAATATATATACTGCTAGGGCAGTGGATTGGCAGTATCAGTAGAGGGTCGGACGCCAAGCATAGAGTTACGGCCCTTGCCATTCTGAGTTCAAATCCCGTCGAGGTTAACTTTGCCTTTCATCCTTACGGGCTCGATTAAATAAAGTATCAGTAATACACTGGATGGATAATTGCTGACCTTGTGCCAAAAGTAGAAACAATTATAATATATATATATATATATATATATAATATAAGATCAAAAGATGGTTAAAGGAGTTCCATGTATTTTATTATGCGCATTTCAAAAACAAATATCATCATGAGATGACATTTGCGTTTTCGTCAGATAAAATAGGGAGATGGAACATGGAACTCTTTTAACCATCTTTTGATCTTATATTATTTATACTCCAGTCCTACAAACTGTAGAGTGCTACTTATCCGATATCTGCATTGCTTTATTGTACTACAATAAAACTCACCTCCTACACACATATATATATATATATATATATATATATATATATATATATATATATATATATATATATATATATATATATATATATATATATATTACGGATTGACACGCTAATATACCTGTAGTCAAATTGTCGTCCTGTCTCAAATCTTTTTCTTTCTCTCTCAAACTTCCCACACCTCCACCTCCCCATCCTCTCCCTTATCTCCCCCTCTTCCCACTCACATCTATGTCCAACATAAATACCAACATATGTACCTATATTAATTACTTCTATCTACAAAAAAAAAGGGGGTCTGCCTTGACGAAATCTTAATTTTCCAATTAACCATATAAAAAGACGAACTTGGTATATCAAATATCTGTGGCTGTCCTCATTCGAACATTTATACAAACATATGTACACCCACACACACACACACATATATATATATATACATACATCTGTTTGTAAGTATATGTATATACATACAAACACATGTATGTATATATGTATATATATATATATATATATATATACATACATGTGTTTGTATGTATATGTATATACATACATACTCACATATGTTTGTTTGTATTTACGTCAATGCGTGGGTATTTAATGAATGTGTATATGTATGCCTATATATGTGTCGATGTGCGTGTTTATATATATATATATACATGTATGTGTGTGTCTGTGTGTATGTATATATGGATAAGGGTGTCTCTAAAAATGTATACACACTTTGATTACCTGCACAGGCAATATTTATTTTTGGGGGGACACCAAGTATATATATATATATATATATATATATATATATGTGTGTGTGTGTATATATTTATATATATATATATATATAAATATATATATATATATATATATATACATATATATATACATATATATACACATACGCACATTACATTGGCAATCAAACTAACTGGTGTATATATATATATATATATATATATATATATATATATATATATATGCAGATGATTGTGATCTCTTTGCACACTCCCAGAGTGACATGCACCACCTTATGGGTTCTTTTTCCAACGTGTGCAGTGTTTTGGGACTGACAATCAGTCTGAAGAAGACTGTCGTCATACACCAACCTGCTCCGGATAAAGTTTTCAATGAACCCTCCATACACGTATTCGGTCAAAAGCTGAAGGTTGCTGACACATTTGTGTATTTGGGGAGTACTCTGAGTGTGGCCTGCTCTCTGGATGCAGAAGTTGGGCTACGTATTAGTAAGGCAAGTGAGTCATTTGGAAGGCTCAACAACCGTCTTTGGTGCATGCGAGGAATCACAATGAGGACCAAGGTCAGAGTGTATGCTGCATGTGTACTGTCAGCTTTACTGTATGCATGTGAGACATGGGTTGCCTACAAACAGCATATCCACAGACTGGAACGGTTTCACCAGCAGTGTCTCAGAAAGATGCTCGGTATCAAGTGGCAGATGCATGTAAGTGAGGTTGAGGTCCTTGAGAGAAGTGAGTGTCGAAGCATTGAGAGTATCATCCACCAACAGCGTTTGCGATGGACCGGACACCTCTGCAGAATGGAGGATGATCGAATCCCAAAACAAAGCGAGCTTTGTGAGGGTAAGAGAATACTTCACAAGCCAAAGCTCCGATTCAAGGATTGTGTAAAGGACTCATTGAAAAAAACTGGTTTGATGATGGATGACTGGGAGATAGGGGTTATTGAAAGAGAGACTTGGCGTGGAATGGTGAACGACGGGGTCCATCATTTTGAGGTCAGACACATAGAGCACGAGAAGATCAAACGGGATGTGCGTAAGCAATGCCCTGGTGTATCTCTCGAAACGATCGGTGTCTCCATTGAATTGAAGTGCCCTGAGTGTGGAAAAATTTGCTT
>CAXHJY010000351.1:32500-35000 GCA_964016885.1 Eledone cirrhosa | reverse complement strand
TCTATGGTAGCAATATAAGGGATAGATGTAGTCCAAACTTCTATGGTAGCAATATAAGGGATAGATATAGTGTAAGGAAATGTATAAATAAAAAACAAAATTTGTTTTCGCTCTTAACGTAGTGGATACCTAAATATATTTGTGAGAAAATAATAATATTATAATAATTGCACAAGGCCAGGAATTATCCCAGTGTATTACTGGTACTTTATTTTATTGACCCCATAAGGATGAAAGGCAAAGTTAACGTTGGTGGGATTTGAACTCAGACCATAAAGGGCCGTAACTCTATGCTACAAAGCATAGCGTCCGACCCTTTACCAATAAGTAAACAGCCGTCTTTTATGAGGGTGTTTACTTCTAAACAAACCGAATAAATAATTATATATATTTACTTTGTTATATGTATTGAGTTCTTCCTCGCTTGTGAACTACTAAGACCTCTAGGTCCAGATCAACTTTGCCCTTCATCCTTCAGAGATCGATAAAATGAAGTAGCAGTCATGTACTGGAGATGATGTAATTGACTTGTACCCCCCCCCCCCCCCCCATTGCCTAAATTGGAAATCATATGTATATATGTCTATATGTCAGTAATGTCTTTCAGTGTTTATATATGTCTATTATATATGTATAATTTCGTAACCCTTATTCGGTCATATTTATGAATGAATCCTTTTATTTGTTATATTGTATTTATTTTCTTATTTTTCTTTCTTCATCATCAGGTCTGAATTCCTCTAGGGACGTATTACCTCGACAGCATCCACGTAAGTGAACCATTTCTTTGTATGTTAACATAATCAATCACCCCCTACGTCCATTATAATACACTGGCCACTTTCTTCCGTTTCCAGGGGTATTTTACCCGATATTTAAGCTATTATACATAACGATCTATTGTTGTTACAGTTATTTTCTGTCTTTGGGTCACTCACGTTTTCAAATTTCGAATCACCCAGCGTTTCGGTGATTTATAACACTAGTAATAATAAAGAGATTGCTTCTACATGACTAGAGCTGCTTCATGTCCTGTAGAATGAAATAGTTCTCATCCTGTAGAAGCAATTTCTTCATTATATAATCATATGTAATATACATACATACAAACATGTGTGTCTCTCTCTCTCTCTCTCTCTCTCTCTATATATATATATATATATATATATATATATATATATATATATATATATATATATATATTGGGTAGGGGAGACGATAAGACGGTTTCGGCTGTAACACATTTGGTCATAGTTCTAACCGAAACGTGGTTGCTCTAGAATTAAATATCAACAACAAGATCAACATCAATATTTGTAACAGTATCCTAAACAAAACACAAAACCTAAATCTGAGGTTGTAACTACATTATAAACGATACCAGTAACTTAAACAGAAGCGCCATAAGTGCCCTAAATACACCATTTACATCTTAACACCAATATACAACAACCCATATATAATCCAACACCACTTCTACCCCTCTATGTCCCTATAAAGCCGTAATATCCATCTAATTACTCTTAATTGAAGCATAATTAAGTAAATCTCATACCAAAATATTATAAAGCTAATTTCAGATTTTTAATAAATCTTTTTTGCATTGACAGGTCTTGTTTTGGGAATGGCGTGTACGTGTGTAGGTTTGTATGACTGTTCGGATGTGAGGGACTGTTCCTATGATTGTATATGTGTTGAAACCTGTGTGTATGTGTGTGTAACTAAAGAATGCCATAGTCAAATATGCTTACCCGTTAACACACAGGGTCGTTAATTGGTTTAACGTGTTTATATGTGGTAAAAAACTTATGTAAATGTGAGGAAAAGCGCTCAGAATGCTTCTTCAAGAGTGTGATTTTAGTGAAAAATATTTCAAGTTTAAATCTTCAAGTTTTCATATAAATATATATATATATATTGTTGGGAGGGCCTCCTTTATTCCTTTATTTCTATTTCACTTTTGTAATCCTGTCTCTATTTTGTACTCCTGAAGAAGGACTTAAATCCGACACGTCGATCTTTCTTTCTCCTTTTCCATATATAGCATGGAACTAATAAGACTTTTTGTACCTCTGTGTTATCACCTTGAACTATATATATGTATGTCTGTGTGTATGTGTGTCTGTCTGTGTTATTGATAATGACTGTTTCCTACAGTATAACAGAATTTATTGGCGTATCAATATAATATCTATAAAACAAAGACATTGGCGAAACTTTGAAGTAAACACACATCCGTAATAACAATTATTATACGGATTCTATACACAATATGAATCCTTGATTCAGTACATGCTTAGTAGGTTAATCACAATACCCACAAATACACGTGGATAGATAGATAGCGTTTTACATAAAATCTTTAACAATAATGAATAACAATAAACTATATATAAAATAAAACAATCGAAATCCCCAATAGGGGGAACCTTACTGCAGGGTTGTTTTACACCCCGTGGATAGAAAAACCCTCAACACCAGGAACACGTTTTGTAGGTGT
>CAXHJY010000351.1:22500-25000 GCA_964016885.1 Eledone cirrhosa | reverse complement strand
TATATATATATATAAAAGCAAGTCGGTCTGTGTGTGTCTGTCTGTCTGTCTGTATACAAATACTAGGCTCCTTTTAACTTTTGAAGTACTAGGCCGATTTCAACCAAATTTGGCACACATGTTGTTTATATGCTTGACTCGCTATGGCCCCCTAACCTAGCAGTTTGACTCGCTATGGCCCCCTAACCTAGCAGTTTGACTCGCTATGGCCCCCTAACCTAGCAGTTTGACTCGCTATGGCCCCCTAACCTAGCAGTTTGACTCGCTATGGCCCCCTAACCTAGCAGCTTGACTCGCTATGGCCCCCTAACCTAGCAGTTTGACTCGCTATGGCCCCCTAACCTAGCAGTTTGACTCGCTATGGCCCCCTAACCTAGCAGCTTGACTCGCTATGGCCTCTGAAAAACGTGCACCAGCATTCTCGGCAACAGTGTCTTCGTTTTGATTAACTTAACCTTTTTGCTCATTCTCATCGTGTATTCAGGCGTTGAGGGGGGGGGGGGGGGGGATAGTTGCTCCAAGGAATGATATTTCTATGTCCAGTGGATGGTCAACGTGGTAGTGGCAGCGCCATCTTACACATAGGGTTTAGTTTACTGAAGGACATACGGTGCGTCTATTCCATCTTTATCCCCTTACTCATACATACTACAGCAAGGCCGGACCTGAAATCATTCACATCAATTAACTCAAGCTACCCCATGTTGCCGTTTATTTCACTCAATCATGTCACTGTACACCCATTTTGTTAAACTGTTTTTTACAATTACATTTCTCTCTATACGGACAAACAGGCTGTCATTCATTTCCTGAGCAACGCCGGGTACATCTGCTAGTAGTTAATAAATGAAAGACACAAAACACAGGAGGCAATTTTTACGCAGTTATATTAAGTTCACGCTTGGTGGATGTGGAGGATATATGTGTGTGTGTGTGTGTGTGTGTGTGTGTGTGTGTGTGTGTGTGTGTGTGTGTGTGTGTGTGAAAGGTAAACAGAAATAATAACACAAAAATTACTGTATATGGAAAGAATATATTAGTTTAAGGCTTGAAATAGCAGCAAGAGAGTCTTAACATCCAGTTTACCATGGTAGCATGTTTTAAACGCGTGTATTTAAAGCAGCATTGTATTATTAGATGTAAGGGCGGTGGATTGGTAGTATCGCTTAGAGGGTCGGACACCATGTTTGCAGCTTAGAGTTATGGTCCTTTACGGTCTGAGTTCAAATCCCGCCGAGGTTAACTTTGCTTTTCATCCTTACGGTGTCGATAAAATAAAGTACCAGTAATACACTGGTATAATTGCTGGCCTTGTGCCAAAAGTAGAAACAATTATATTATTACATGTTCTTTCTAACACAGATACTAGCTTGTTATTCAGTGAGATTGTTTTGGCACTGGTCTTCACACATAGAAATATAGTGGTGCAGTATATAAACAAATGTTACCACCTGTTCAAGTGGTGTCGAGGTAAAGACACTCGAATGCACACACACACACATACATAGACACAAACACTGACACATCCATGTATACAGGTACTTGTACACACACATACACACACACATGATGGGTCTTGGGTCAGTTTATCTCCACCAAATTTCATTTAGATATGTGTTCATATTTCAGAAATTGCAGGTGTATTCATGTGTGTATATGTAGATGTGTGTATATATATGTGTGCATATGTAGATGTGTGTATATATGTGTGTGTTTGATATATATATATACACATACACACACACACATATATATATATACACACACACACGTGTGTGTGAACAATGTTTATATATGTACTATATATATCATGTTTATTATAGAAATGGCTTCTACAGGGCTAAAACTGCTTCATTCAAAAGAAATCATCAGGAAACAGTTCTAGTCATGTAGAAGTAATTTCTATATTAAATTTGATGTTTATACTCTACTAATGTATTGAATACCTCACTTACTTTGATTACCCCCCGATTGAACCCGAATTCACACACACACACACACACACACACACACACACACACACACACACACACACACACACACATACTAACTACCACCCACACAATAGCCCTACACCATCAGGACGGCCTATACCCCACCATAACCATCCCACCTACCACATCCAGGCCCATTTTCTAAACTAAACTAACTTTAAATAACACCAACATTTGACCTTCAGAATCCCTGAAAAGGAACCCTTCCCCAAAATCTCAAGTAAAGTAGCTACAGTTGTAAAGTGAGGTCAGTTTAACACCGAACGGTCAGTTTTGTATGAGTTATCGTTATTTGATAGTCTATTAATAAGGTCACCCACCTTCACATTTACAACAACAACAATAACACCAACAATAACAACTTCTAGGACTTAATTTTATGACATTCATTTCACACTTTTTTCTTCCTTTCTTTCCTTTGTTTTGTTCGTTTTTCTTTTGGTTTCTTTTATTTTTTGGTTGTATTTTTTTTTCTTCATTCTTTCTGTTCGTTCTTTTATTTATTT